>APFE031499379.1:2252-74226 GCA_000404065.3 Pinus taeda
CTGCCACTCTGCGTATGAATGGGGTGGTGTCGGTGGGCTTCTACCAATCCTTAGTGTTAATATTTTTTTAATTTCAATTATCTGATTATACAAATTAAAAATTTATGACATATTTTAATTGTGGATTTAAGTTAATATGTTTTCATTATTTACTAATTTATGTGTTTCTTTTTCTTAGGAAAATGGAACCAAAGACGATTTTTGTGAATATTTCTGGACCAAAGACTCTTAAAGGTGCATCTTCAAAAAATATTGCTGAATGAACTCCACCCGTGCTCATGGCTACAAATATTTCAAGTGCCTCCAATGATAAGAAGATGATTTTAGACTAGAAGAATTCAAAACAGGTGAAATTCCCATTAAGAATATGGTATGTGAAAGAAAGAGAAAGCCAAAACGTGAATATATATCTATATATTGATATACCGAATGAAAATGGAATTTTTGAGCTGATGGGAAGAGTCATAGATATGTGTTCAATACGAGACACTGAACTTGTTTACACACTTACAAAAGCTCCCAAGTCACATGAAAGGATTGAATATCAACTAACATATTCATTGTATGACACGAGAGAGGTATCTACAAAGTTGTTTAAACAAATCGTAAATGAGATGAAACAAAACATCGTAAGTGTTGTTACTTATATTTGTATTTTGCTTTTTTGAAAGTGTCTCGCTATATTTTTTTTAATTTTGTTTTTATTGACATATGATATTTTGTTTGGCAGAATTTTTTTGAGAGTTGTTTAATTATATTGGGAGGAATTCATTTCATAGAGCATGATATCATGAAATTTGTCAGCAGTGTTTACTCAGTGTCAGATGAAGATATGGAAAACAAGAAAAATGTAGTAATTGATGATGCTACAAAACTACATCCAAAGGATCAGGAAAAAAAGCCTCTAGTGGATAAATCTAGCAAGGGTATACAAGTTACTTTTGAGGACGATGAAGTTGAAACTGATAGTGAAGCATATGATGTTGTTACTGAAGATGAAATTGGAACTGAGAAGAGCCATAAAATACCAAAAGTAACAATGCCCAAGAATAAATCTATTGAGAATGTTACGACGAAGAAAATTAAAGTTGAAGATTTTGAAGTAGTCATTACCAGCAGGCAAGAACCTAGTGAAACTTCAAAAGAAAGCAGAGAAATTGTTACACTAGGAGCTAATTTAGAGATGGAATTATCAAAACAAACCAAAATGCCATTCAATAGAATTTGACAAAGAAAAACTTAATTTATGGTGGTCGTACATTTCAACTTATTGCCAGACAAACCTATAAGGCAAGTAAAGCACAATGTCAATATCAAGTTAGAAAGCCACACCATATGCATGTTCACAACTTGAAGACATTGATGAGGTACAATCCATATGCTAATGTGGTTAATTATGTGTTTCTTGTTGATCTAGTTCAAGTTCCCATCAAAGAAGCATTTAATAAGTCAAAATTTTTTGAATACAATTATTATGCGCTTGGGAGGAACCATTCTGTAGAAGCTGAAAGACAATTGATGGAGGAATATCCCAATAACCAGTGTTTTGAAACAATGAAATTTATCATTTATGTTGGTTTATCAGATACAGAAGAAACGTTAGTGGCAAAGGATGATAATTTAGATAATGAATATAGGATGTCTATGACTTTCATTGGAAGCGTTAGATTTATTCATTGTGAATTTCAAGAAAAATGTGGTGGGGATAGGATAAATGTTACTGCAGATTTTCGAAGGGAATGTTGTATGGAAATAGGCTATCAAATTGAAGAGAAACCCGATTCAAAAGGTGGAAACCACAACCTTCCTAGTGATATATTCAGAGGTGTTGATAACATTTCCCAATTGGCATTTAGAACTGGAGATGTTTGGAAGTTGATTGATGAGATTTTTAGCATGCGGGAAAACATTGGCATTAAAAATTAGAAGGTCAAAAAGTCTAAGCCATTGATATATGGCGGAAATAAATCAGGTCTTGAATTGAAGCAGCTTCCTGAAGATATTACTATCACACCTTGGAGAGCAATGCAAGGAGTGAAAGATGAAAAATTTGTCAAAACAATATTATCTCGTGTGAAGTCAGGGGACTTATCATTGGAGGAAATGTCCGAGGAATTTCAAAGTAAGTTTATTGAATAATTTTTGTTTATTTCTAGATTATAATTTTATTTTAAATAAAACATGTTGTTCTTGGTAGTATTTGTTATACATATCATTATATTGACTTTTTGTTACTTTATCTATCCAGTAACAAATTTTACATGAAAATTCAAGAACAAATGGTTAGATTGACGAATGGAGATAGTTGGGATGATGTTGTACGCAACTATCCAGATTCAAGTTCTACATCAACATGAAAATCTTTTTATCTTGCACTTAACAAGGTATCTTGATTTACACATTAACTTGTATTCATCTGTGTACTATTTTTAATTTATAACTTAAACATATATTTGTTTATTTTATAAGAGATGAAGAAGGATGATAATGGAGTGCCAACTATCTTCAGAACCTTTATTGAAAAAATAAAGATCGAAATACTGAGGAAGCAACGTGTTAAGAATGTTGAACTTGATCCAACTCTTATTTCATTTGGAATGGGCTGGACATTGTTCAATATCAAGTAATACAAGGCGACTGTGAAGACATTTCTAAGCTCATACCTAAAAGGGAGTGTGTCCTAGTTATTGTAGATATTCCCCATGGCTTCAATATTCCAAACATTTACTATGATAGTGACCTTTATAATTATCAAGCTCTTAGTAAAGTGGTTGCGGGATTTGTAGAAGTCACATCATCACCATTATGGAAATTTGTGACATTTCATTCAGACACAAAATTGGCAATGATATTGTCAAGCTTCAAAGGGAAAACAAATTCAAGGATGAAACTTACATGGTAATACATTTAAAATGTATATTTGATTAATGTTGAAAAATTAATTTATGTACAAGTTGATTGAACTTTTACTATTTCATATTATAGGAAAATTTCAAATCTTTTTAACCATGATGATCAAGTATTTATAAATGATTGTAAGTTCATTCACATTGATAGTTGGGCAAAATATGATAGCTATATGTCTATGATTTTTAATCAGGTAGATGAAAAGAGTCATATCCAAATAATACCTTATGATGCTATTGTGAGAAAACTAACATATGAAGACAAAGAAGTAAAAGAAGAGATAGTTAACATTTATCAAGAACCACAATTATTGATTAACTATCTTATAGAAATATGTTCAAATGAAGGAGATTGGGGTTTTGATTTATTTTCTAGCTCAGGTAAGTTTTATTATATAGAATTGAATTTCAATATGTTATTTTTTTAATTAATATGTCATTGTACTAATTTACTTCATTATTTATTTTGTGCTTGATAATTAGGTACAACACTAGTATGTTGCCTTGAAAAAGGAAAAAATTGCATTGCAATTGAAAAGGATCCATTTTAGTGCAGTTTCATTCAGCAAAGAATTAATGCTCTTCAATTTCTTCCAGATGCAATGCAAGAAATTGGGTTGAAGAAAGGGGTCCTTAGTGAATCACGCGTGGAAAAAAAGGCAAAGGAACCTCAACCACCATTACATGTGATATTTTGAAAGACATACATTGGGAGATTCACGTACATCAAAGATCCATTAGAAGATGAAAATGAGCAAAAGGAAGCAAAAAATGTTGTGGAAGAAGACAATGATGAAACACTAGAGGACGAAGAGTTTGGATTACATGACACTGTTGATTCAATTTAAGTTATGCTTGGAAATCAAGCTAATTTTTTGTAACTATTAAGTAGTTATACTTGCAATGTTCTGACTTTGACATTTTATTAGAAGAATATACACTAAATTAAGGTTTTTATGTGTTCAATATTTGTAATATGTGATTTTCGCATTAATTTTTAAGTTAATCATTATTTTTTGAAAAGAAAAGTGATTATTATTATTTTTTTGACATGAAATTCATAAAAAACTATTATTTAACTATTGTTTAGTTAAAATTTTCATATAAAAATTGTGATTTTCACATGTCAATTGTAGCAAAAAATTATCAAAGCATGTAGTTTTTTAATTATATTTATGTTAAAAATGGCTAGTTTTATGTCCATTGTTAAAAAATATTGTTTTTTAGAGACAATTATTTCTTGTGCATTGAAAAATTAATTAACGACGTATAAATATGTAGAGTATCGAAAATTCAAAATACTGACCTTCTTCTTTAACTATGTGAAACAATAAAAACCTCACTAGAAAAAAAAAGAAAATTAAAATAAAAACAAGAAAATAAGAAGAAAAAGACCACTTCAAAAATTATTAAATTTACAAAATTATTATTTACATTTCATACATTAGAAAAACATAAAATAAAATAAAATAAAAAGCTTTTTAAAAAAAGGGCTTGGTGTAGACTTACCATGTTTTCAAATCAGCATAAAAAACAATATGATTATAAAACACAATGTACATAAAAAAAATTATAGTGCGAAAAACTAAGCTCCAAAAAACATGTGTGTTCTGCATCACCACGTTTCAAAATCGGGTCACTTTTGTGCTATCTCTACAAAGCGGGTAACAGTATGGGTTCCCGTTTTAAATTTTACATTGTTCTTCGTGGAGGTATTCAATGGTGGAATAATGGGTAGATTGACAGAACGCTAAGGCTTAGCGACCTACATGAAAGTAGGGGCATAGCTTATAAACCAACATCATGACCATCTCAGGGTGTGGAAACTTGGTTCCAGCATCCAACCATACTGCTTTGGGTGAAACTTTGGTTCGTACTCCACGAGCTGATGCTGAAAGGACAGGTAGTGTAGGGATTTGTTTGGCTAAGTAATGTTGAATCTAGGTTAGTGCTGACGAAGGAAACATTATGTTCATCATTTTTTTCTTAAAGTAAATAATTTATAAAGCAATGAACCAAATTGTGCTGCAATATTGATAGTTTGGCCATAGTTGAATGATAATTAGCCTTGGAGTATATACCATAAAGTTTTTATAATGAATTGTGTTAATTGGATTTATTATACTCTCTCCCATAAAAAAATTAATAAACCAAAGTTCTAGTAGGGAGTTAATTGAATAAAGGATGGCATAGTTACGAATCAAATTAACATAAGGGGTTAGCTCAATCTTTGAGAGATTGATATTTCATTATAATTGAACAATAGATCTTTGAAATAGTTTTAAAATTTTATTTGTAGTGTTAAACGTGAGGTACATTGGATATGGTATAAGATCTGTGTGTTTACAATGCGTTGACCTATGAGCAAGATAAAAAACTAAATTTAACAAGTCAGATTTTTTATCTTACATATTAAGGAGTTATGTAATGGTTAAACATGGTAGAACCAACCTCAAGGCCTCTTAGCAAAGAGGGAATTTAGGTACAACTAGGTGGTGAAGCATCTTCACATTCAGTGGAGTTGTTAGAAACAATCAAATGTTTGGAACCATAGCACACAAGTATTATAGAGGATAATGAAAAATAATCGAAAGCCAATGTAGAATAGGAAAAATTGATAAGAAGTATAATAGAGAAACAAAGTTAGAAAACATTAGAACAAGATTCATATAATGGGGATAAAGAGGAGTACCATAAGAGGAAATATCATAATAATGTAACTTAGAGTGAGACTTCTAAGCTTGAACACTAGAAGGAATTGAAGGAGGATGAATCTAAACATAGTTAATCCAAATTTCTACCATCAGGAGAAAACCAGATGAAAAAATGGAAAATAGAGTTGTAGGGAGAGTTTACGAAAATGAATCATCTAATATTTGATGGTAAATATGAGGAGGAAATTGAACATTAGTTATTAAACATTAATAATAAATTTCAATTGTGTGAATATCCCAATAATATGAAAGCTAGGCTGGCCATTTTGGAAATACTGAGAGGGGTGTGAATCAATATTTCTTTTCAATTGTTACTTTTACTAGTTAGATCATTTATATTTAAAAAAATGAAGAAGCATATAAATAACTTTTTTTAATTAATATAATATTTACAATGAGTCATGTACAATATAGGCATGGCTCCAACTCTTGTTGAAGACAACCAAGCTCCAACCTAGGATGTGCCAAGCACCTACTTGAACTTTAATGATGCTCCGAACTCTAGGGCCTTGATCCTATCTTATCCAAGGCACCAACCTTGAGTTTCGGAGCAAAAAATCCAAGGAAACCAAGCCTTTAGCTTTTCTTTGTTAAGATATGTTAGGTTGTTTTTCACAGCTACCAAAATTTTCTTCAATGAGCCCTGTCAATCTTCAGATTCACTCCAACATCATCACTCACAACCTTGTCAATGAGAAGGCATCACCACCACACTTCATCGTACCCAAAAAATCTCTTCAAGTCATTTCATGATGTCACATGCATCATTGTCTTCGATGATGCCTTCAATCAAATATTTGAAAGATCGCTTCAACAAAGAGGGTTATACTAGCTCAACAAGAACTGCTCTTACCAAAATGTCTTCAACCCAATGTTGCTCCAAGAAATGGCTCCCATATGTTGCTCAGAAGTGAACTCCAAATCCTTCACAGTGTCTTGAAAGTTACCTCAAATGTATGGTTTCCAATGAAGCTTGACACACCCTCAAGCATATACCTTACTACAACAATGTTAACCTGCTGTCCAAAGAGGAGATGGAAATTTGTCACACAGTCTGGAATCTTTTACATGCATGCCCTCTGGGATTATGCCACCGAGAAATAGGAGTGTCAGTCCTACATAGTCTTAGTGTCCCTCTATTGTCTAGCTAGTCCACAATTCCACAGTCCATCGTTCCTCCACTGGACCCAAATAGCATAGAGGAATAGACTATGTGTCTCCGCAATTATATCAATAGAACTAGGTACTCAGAGGTCTGAGTTGCCAATTAATGAACCTAGTCTAGGCAACTTTTGAAAATGCAATCCTTCTACAAATATCCGATCCTCTCAAATGCTACAGTTCTGGGTTTAGTATCACCATAGATTCAAAAGCATAGAGCTTATAACAGAGGTTGAGGTATTGTTAAGAGGGTTTGAAGCTTCCACATCCTGCAACCAAATCAAAACAAGATTGTTGTTCTTGTTCTAGTATTAAATCTATAATTTGTGTTTTTAGGAATCTAAAATGTTATGCCAATGTGGTTCCATCACAAAGCCACTACAATGAATCTTCTATCTAAAGTCATGCCAAAAACAATTCTCATTTTCCTCCTTTTATCTCCTTCATGTAACGTTCACGGGTTGTGAACAATTATCCTTTTTATTACTAGAATAACCAATTTTTTTTTGTAATAAATGAGGCTTGAAATCCTTATTTATATTTATTTTTTCCACTTGAATGAAAGGGAACATCTCAGGAGGGAGGCTGACTTGAGCAGTGATCATAGGTCAGCTAGAAATTAAGTTAAAGATAAATGAATTCAAAAATAAATTTCTCTTCAACCGCTAGGAGATTGAGGGCATGTAAGAGCTCATTAGAAATAGGAAAACATCCTCTTTAATATGGTGTGGGACTCATTGTAGAAATATGCCTCCAAGGTGTCCAAAATAAATTTTCTTTGTGACTGCTATTGGAATTTTTAGTGCAGAACATCAAGGTCATTAGGGCTTCTCCATTGTTTGGGACAACATGGTTTTTTAATGGCTTTGTTATAGGATCATAGTGTCACCATGTAGGATTATTGTCATCATGATAGTGTGGCATCACACATCCAACAAAATCATTATATATTAGTGCAGCGATATGTTATTAGCGATGATAGTGCATTGGTATGTCATTATCCATATGTCATTGGATCATCAAAAGGAGAGATTCTACATGAAGAGTCACTATGAGGATCAATAATAAGGACTTCTTCATCAAGAGTAAGGACACGATCATGATTACTATCTTCATCGTTAGTTTAAGTACATCTAAGAAATTATAAACAATAGCAATCTAGGACAAGACTTCTTCTTAGTGGCTTGACATGTTCAATCATGGTATCCTTGTCAAATAAGAGTCTTGACATCATCATTCGGAACTATACATCTCAAAAATATCGACATATCATTCAATGCCATATTGAAATCAATGACAACCTAGATTAATAGTCTCCCCCTTTGTCATTTATAGAAATATTCTTGTGCTTCCAACTTTCTCTCCCCCTTTGACATCAATAGAAAATGGGGTGCCCAAATACTCCCTTTTTCAAGCTGCTTCTCTTCTTCATGAATAGTATATCTTCATGGGTATGTCACTCCCCTCTCATGGTGATCTTCTTTCTGGCAATATCATCCATGATAGATTTTCTTACATTCCTTCATGTGATGAACCAACTCACCCTGTCTATACGACCACATCTACCTCATGAAAGATTACATTCATAGTGTTAAACTTGAAGATATCTTCAATAATAGTTCATGGATGAATAAGGAATCATGTTCTTCAATGGATTTTCTCCTAAGAGACGACATATCAAAGGGTTATTGTCCATGTGGCTCATCAAGGATTTCATAAGGCCCATTCACGGATAGCTTCTACAAGAATTCTTAATCTTCATAAGCTCCCCCTAACTGTATGAATGATCTTCCTTTTGGTAGAGTCTCCCCATAAAATGCTTAGATTGTCAAAGATCAGGTCAACAACATTTGTTCTTGGCTAGAGAGTTCAAGGGACTTTTAGATTGTATTTTCTTCCTTCTCCATACTTGTGTAACTTTCTTATCTGGCATAGTTCTAGCTCGAGTAGGTACCCAAATTAAGCTACAATTATGTTCCATATGACTATTGTTATGACACTTGAAGCTTTCTATGTTGTTCATGAATAATAATTCGTAACCTCTTCTTGCGAAATTGTTTCTCAAAGTTTGACGAGGATCATTATACGCCCTACAATATTTTTCCATGTGTCCAAAGGCTGTACAAGAATAACAATAACCAAGAAATAAACTTTGGTACCTGGGAGATGGAGATTTCATTGAAGGACTTTTGAAGCCTTTCTACCTTAGTATTCCTTGATACTCATCGCCTTTCATACTCTTGACATCATCTATAAGTCTTCTTGGAGCGGGATTTCTTCCATTATTTACTTGATTGTTTTCCTTGCCTTTGCTGGAACTAGGAGCATTATTATTTCCATCAGGGTTCCTCATGTCCTTGTTGTTTAAGGTATGTTCACCCTTGCTTATGGATTGACCTTCATAGCCAAGAACCAATTTATCAAATGGATATCTCTGATGGCTAAGAATGTCATCCAAGGCTTGAGAGCTCTTCAAGGTTTTCTCCATCCCTTCAATCTTTTTCTTGAGGGAGACAATCTCTTCTTTGGATATTTTGCAATCATTATTTTTCTTGGCAAGTTGTTTCTCAATATCTTCCTTGATATGTATCGCTTCATTTCCTTCTAATTTAAGGGAGATGATATCTGACTTGATTTTGAAGATTTCTTCATTTTCCTTTGCTACAATGCTCTCCATTTCTACTTGTAGCTTTACATGTTTCGGCCTTGAGAAGGTTGATGTTAGATTTTAATTTGAAAATTTCTTCGTCCATTTTCCTATTTGACATATCATGGTGTTTCTCTCCTTTTCTGCTTCATCAACCTGACCTTTTATGATTTCCAGTGCTTCCGTTGTCTTCTCGTCTCCTTCTACTATATTTCTTGCTTCTTTTGGTTGAGATTTAAGAAAGAAGACCTCTTCCTTGTATTGATCAATTTGTGCTTAAAGGTTTTTCAAGCTCTTATGCCTTTTTTCAAGGTGACATGACAAGGTATTTTCCAATTTCTTTGCCTTATACAATTGAATTTTCATGGATATGACCTATTCATGATTATTTCTTTTGTTTTGATGAAATTCCTCCTTACGATTGGGGAGCTATTCATCTCTTTCTTATACTTGAAGCTTGACAAGGTCAACTTCCTTCCTTGTTTGGTCTTGGTCACTAACTTGTGCTTTCTTCTTGAGTTCCCCATTTTCCTTTTTCATATTGATAATCTCTCCCATTTTAGCCATAAGTTTTATAAGGATATCTTCTTCAAAATCGTCTTCATCCTCTTCATCTACTATGTTTCCCTTGGTCTTGTTTTCACCATTCTTGTATTTAGCTATCTTGATGGTCTTGGGATTTCCTTGCAATAAGTCTTTTGCTAGCAAACATTTTTCCAAATTAACCTTGATTAAATTTGGTAGCCAAATTATCATCAATGCCTTGAGTTACTAGGAAATTCCTCATTCTCATCTTCCATATCTCAAAATTTCCATTGATTACTGGAGTCTTTCCAGATTGATTGTCTTCAATTTTGGTGGTTAAAGACGAAACGTCGTTATGAGGATTGGAAGCTTTCTTCCTTAAATTACCCATTTATGTTCTAAATGATCAACCTTCAAGCTATTAGGCTTTGAGTGAAGGTACTGGCTCTGTAATAATTGTTGGAAATTCTGAGAGGGGGGTGAATCAATATTTATTTTTAGTTGTTACATTTACCAGTTAGATAATATATATTTAGAACAAAAAAATGAACAATAGAAATAAATTATTTTAAATTAATATAATATTTAAAATCAATCAAGTATAATATATGTAGGGCTCTAACCCTTGATGAAAACACCCAGGCTCCAATTTGGGATGTGCAAAGCATCTACTTGGACTTTAGTGACACTCTAACCTCTAGGGCTTCGACTCTATCTTATCGAAGGAACCAACCTTGAGTTTAGGAGCAACAACTCCAAGGACACCAATATTTCATATTTTATTTGTTAATATATGTTTTTTTGTTCTTCATAGCTCCCAAAGTTTTCTTCAATGAGCCCTATCAATCTTCGTCCTCATGGAAACATCATCAATGACAACCTTGCCAATGAGAAGGTATCAAAACTACACTTCATCATACCCAAACAATTTATTCAAGTCACCTCATGATGTCTCATCCATCATGGTCTTCAGTGAGGTCTTCAATCAAATCTTCAAAATATTCCTTCAGCAAGGAGGCTTATACTAGCTCAAGAAGAACTATTATTATCAAACTATCTTCAAACCAGTGCTGCTCCAAGAAATGGCTCGAATATGTTACTTAGGATCGAGCTTAAAATCCTTCATTGCGAGCTAAAAGTTACCTTAAATTTATGGTTTCCAATGGAGTCGACACACCGTGAAGCATATACCTTACTACAACAATCTTAACCTACTGTCCAAAAGGGAGATGGAAATTTATCACACAATCTAGAATCTTTTGCATGCATGCCTTCTGGGATTATGCTACCAAGAAATAGGAGTGTTATTGCTCCATACTCTGAGTGTCCCTCTATTGTTCAGGTAGTCCATAATTGAAGAGTCCACTGTTCCTCCACTGGACCACAATTCGACAGAGGAATAAACTACATGTCTCTACAATTATATCAATAGGCCTATGTACTTGGAGGTATGAGTTGACAATTAATGAACCTAGACTAAGACACTGTTTTGGGCACAATCCTTCTACAAATATCCAAGCTTCTGAAATGCTATAGGTCTGGTCTTAGTAGCACCACAGATTGAAAATCACATAGCTTATAACAAAGGTCGAGGTTCTGTTTAGAGGGTTTGAAGCTCCCATTGTCTTAAAACCCTATCAAACTGAGATTGTTATTCTTGTTTTGCTCCAAAATTAGTAATTAATTTGTTGTTTTAAGGATCTGAACTATTATGCCAATGTGCTTCCATCAAAGAGCTGCTACAATGAATCTGCTATTTAAAGTCATGCCCAAAATAATTATCATTTGCCTCATTTTATCTCCCTCCTGTAATGTTCACGAGCTGTGAACAATTATCCTTTTTCTTATTAGAATAACTGAAAAATTTTCTTAATAAATCAACTCCAAAATCTTTATTTCTAGTGGTTTTTGTCACTTGAATGAAAGGAAATGTCTCAGGTGGTAGACCAACTTGAGTAGTGATCATAGGCCAGCTAGAAGTTAAGTTAAAGATAAATAACTTCAAAAATAAATTTCTCTCCAACCATAAGAAGTTTGAGGGAAATTAAGGGCTCATTAGGAGGAAAAAAATCATCTTTAAGATGGTGTAGGACTCATTATGGAAATATGCCTCCAAGGTATCCAAAATAGTTTTTCTTTGTAACCTCTTTTTAAATTTTTAGTGAAGAACAACAAGGTCATTAGGGCTTCGTCATTGTTTGGCACAACATGGTCTTTTCATGGCTTTGTCATAGGATAATAGTGTCATCATGTAGGTGTTTTTTCATGATTATAGCGTAGCATCATGCAACCAACAAAGTCATCGTATATTCGTGCAATGTTATGTTATTAGACATGATAGTGCAGTGATATGTTATTAGCCATATGTCATTAGATCATCACAAGGAGAGCTTCAACATCAAGAGTCACTATGAGCATCAATAAGAAGGACTTCTTCATCAAGGGTAAGGACATCATCATGATTAGTGTCTTCATGGTTAGTTCAAGGACATCTAAGACATTAATAACAATAGGCATCCAGGACAAGAGTTTTTCTTAGTCGCTTCACATATTCATTCATGGTATCCTTGTCAAACAAGAGTCTTGGCATCATCATTTGAATCCAGACATCTCAATAATATTGACATCTTGATTAATTCCATATACCAATGACAACCTAGATTAACAAGCCACTTACTAGTTGCAAGGTAACTTGTCCCTATGGTGGGATATAAATAAGAGTGTGCACAATATGGAAGATAAGGATATGAGTTGGGAGAATTTTCACAAGCATTTTATACGGACATACTTGATATAATGGTATTATGATGACAAAGATAAAGAGTTTCATAAATTAATGTTTATTCATATAAGCATGGATAAATTAGTGACTAAATTCACCCATCTCCTACGATATGTACTTTACGTTCACAAGGAGAAAGCCAAAATCCTAAAATTCATTGGTTGTTTATCATTTTCCTTTAAATGTAAAAATAGAGTATAACCATACTAAAAACAACGGTTGAAACCATAAGGAAGGCCAGAATGTGTTACTAGTAGTCTAAACAAAGAAGTGATTTAACTCAAAGCCCTAGAAAAATAAGAGAAAGGATTGGTTCATGCAAGGCAATAGAGGGTTAAAATATCCTTCTTATAATAATTATTCCGAAATTGATGAAAATGGGAACATTAATTGAAACAATGACTGGTAGAAAACTTAGTCTCAAAAAAATAAAATTATATTTATATAAATAGAAAAAGAGTCAATGAAAACGAAAGAGAACGGTTGAAGTTTTAGGTTTTTGGGGAGCCTCACTTGATTTATTCATATCTATTAAATGTTAAATCTAATAAAGAAATCCACAATGTACAAGAACATTCTACTGTAAATGATGTGGCTAGGAGTATCCCCCAAAATTAATGTAGCATTAGATGATTTACAACTTGAACATCAATATAGCATTATTGAAATAGAGGGTAGGACTATAGATCGAGCTTGTCAATTCTAATAGTCCAAGGACCTAGTTTGTGTTATATTAGTCCAATAATAGTAGAGAAATATGGTTTAAAAATGTTAAAGAATAAAAATTCTTTGTTATTACAATTAGCCACTAGTACTAAAAGGAAAATTACTATTGTGATTAGAAACTGTTTTATGAATTTAAATGCCCTAAATTGAAAAATGAACTTAGACACACTACTTTTAGGGTGATATGATGTGTTAGTCGGAATTTATTAGATAGAAAGTCATATGAAAATTATAAAATTCCTAAAAAAGATAGTTACTTGTACTAATGATGAGGTAGTAGAAGAGACAATCCCAAACGTACTGAAATCAATAATAGTAATATATATATCATCATTTTAGTTAACAATATGGACAATGAATGAGTATAAGTTGTTTGTTATATAGGTGGAAGATTTAACAAAAGAGAATAGAGAAACTATTTTGACTGAGTTTGTAGTCGTGTGGGAATTCAAGGATTTGTTTTTTTTTTTTAGATGAAATTTGTAGGTTTCTACTAAAGAGAGACATTTATTTTACCATTTAATTTGTACATGCAGCAACACTTGTGTTAAGATAACCCTATTGGATGAGTATTATAGAGTTTACTAAATCAAATATGCAACTTTAGGATTTGTTGGACAAGAAGTATGTCTGACAAAGTGTCTCACCTTGAAAAACACTTGTACTATTTTTAAGATAAAAGATGGTTCTTTTAGGCTATGTGTTGATTATAGACACATAAACATACTACAATTAAAAATAAATACCCTTTACCTAGAATTGATGATTTTTTTGATTAGGTAAGAGGGGAGACAATGTTATTTAAGATAGACTTGAGATTTGTTTACCATCAAATCAAATTTAAATATGCGGATATTCATAAGGCTTATTTCAAGAATATTTATGGCGATTATGAGTTTGTTGTTCTTCCTTTCGAACTTACTAGTGCCCTAGCCAGATTTATGTCTTTAATGAATAACTTTTCAACTAGTAATTAGGTAAGTGTGTACTAATCTTCATTGGTGATAGTTTAATTTGCACAGACAGAAGAGGAAGATGAACATCACTTAACATTAGTGTTGTAAACACTAAAAGAGTATTAGTTGTATGTAAATTTTAGTAAATGTGAGTTTTATCTAGATCAAGCTTAGTATTTGGGTCATGTAATATCTAAAGAAGGATTCATGATAAACCTTCCAAAGATAAAATCAACCCTTAATGGGCCCATTCCTAAGTAAATGGATAATATTCGATAATTTATAGGAATTATAGAATATTTCGCATGTTCATATATGGTTTTTTAAAGTTCCCTTATCCTCTAAAATCGCTACAGAAGAAGGGAGGTAAATTTACATGGATCCAAATATGTCAAGAGATTTATGACTAATAAAATATATGTTCATTATAGCCCACACATTTAAAATTTTTTATACTAATAAACACTATAGATTGTGCATAGAATTTTATTTGGAATGGTTAGGTGGAGCTCTAATGCAAGACAATCCTTTTATTGTTTATGAATCTAGAAAGCTAAAGTAGCATGAAAATAAGTATGATGCTTATGACTTAAAGTTAGTTGCAGGAAATATTTCATTAGTAAACTAGATTTAAATTGAAGGAAATAAATTTGGATGGATTTCCTTACTGAATTTGATTTTGAATAAAACATATCAAAAGGGATGGAAAATAATTAGAAGATGCACTTAGTCAAAGTCTTAATAAAATTTGTATAATTTCTTACAGTAGTATCAAAACAAATTGCGTTGAATATGTTATGAAAACAACCTTAGAAGATCAGGAATACATAAAAATATAAGAAAAAATTGTGAATGAAATTCTCCAAAAGAAAAATCAAACTATTCTCTAAATAATCATTGTTTGCTAACCTTTAAAAACAAATTTTATATTCCAAATTTTAGTAGACAAGCAAATGATTCTAGATGAAAATCATAAGAAACCATTTTCTACTCATCCAAACTACTAAAGGCTTATAACATCACTTACAAAAGAATTTTATTAGCCATGGATGAGGGAATATGTAGAAAAGTACTTAGCTAAATGTCTTGACTATCAAAAGGTTAAACTAGTGAACCAACATCTTCTTGAACTACCAAATCCATTGCATATCCCTTAGTGGAGATGGGAGATCATTTTCTTAGATTTTTTAGCAGAAATACCAAGAATCAGAAGGAAACATGATTCTATCATGGTTGTGGTTGATAAGATAATTAAAAAAGCCCAATTCATACATGTCCACTCAACATTTACAGTTATTCACATGGTATAAATATTCATGAAGGAAACACTTATAGCCCATGGAGTGCCAAAAATAGTCATTTCTAACAAAGATGAAAATTTCGCATCAAATTTTTGGAAAGTTATTTTTATAGGGTTAGGCACTCAACTAAATTCTTGTACTTCCTACCATTCTTCAAATGTATGCAATGGACAAACCCACTAAATGAGAATATTACTTACATTTGGTTGATTTTTCATATAATAAAAAATATCAACAATATTTAAAGAGAAATCATTTTGAAGTTTTATATTGACAGAAATGATATGCTCTCTTGACCTAGAGTCATCTAAATGACAAATAGATTTTAGGACCTAATCTCTTAAGAGGTATGGAGGAACTGGTTAAGTAGGTAAGATAAAACTTAAAAACCACTCCAGATATAAAAATGTTATGTGGATAATAAATGGGTTCGCCAAGGATACAATGTGGGAGAGCATGTTTATATCTAAGTTAAACCAAATAAGAGTACCTTGAGTCTCAGAACTTGTGCTAAACTAGAATATATATTCTGTGAGACATTTGAAACATTATCCAGAGTAGGACAAGTGGCCTACTAGCTAGCACTACCATCCCATATAAAAGTGCATAATGTGTTTTAGGTATATCATTGAAGAAATATGCTTATGATATAACACATATCATTGATTGAAATGTGATACAAGTCAAACCAAAAGGTTAGCTTCTAGTCAAACCCATACAAATTTTAGATAGGAGTGAAACTTTATTCTCGAATTGAGCCATCACCCATATTAAAGTGCAATGAATGTAGTTTGAGCCTAATGAGTCCACTTGGGAGATGGAAGTGAAAATGTGAGAAGAATCTTTTTCAGTCTTCCAAAAGCGATGAGGGCAAAGAGAAAATTAAGAACGATGTTCAAATTAAGGGGAGGGGAAATATAATACCACTATTGATTGTGAGTGATGACATTATTTGTGGAAATTTATCGTGATTTGTAATTATTTTACTGCTGAAACAAGGTTTAGGAGGGCTAAGACCATACTTGGATATTTGAATGATGTACATTCAAATATGTAGTAATAAATGCAACATTTTATTTTTGAAGCTTAGTAATGTTATGTAAGCAATACGTGAGTGAGAAAGTGAATATATTGTTAGCTAATGTGGTGGTTATAGTCCTAGAAGAGGACAAGTGTATCAAACAAGTGTCAAAAATTGAAGCTGAGAGTTGATTCTAGTAGTGTCTATTATGAAAAAACAAGTCATGTGACAGTAACCACTTTGTTACCTCTTTCCTTCCATGTTCTCGATAAGGTACAAACAAAAACTAAAAACAAAGACTATAAATGAGAGAAATGCATGCTCGGTTAATGAAAAAGCCCAAGCATTAATGATAGAACACAACAGGGGAAAGATGTTGCGACATGTGTAGGGAACTAGGAGAAAAAAGGTCCCAAGGAAAGACAAAACAAGAGGAAAATAGAACATATGAAGGAGAGTAGAAGACAAAATATTACCGATATCATGAAAACCTAAGGCACAAGGGGTGTTGTACCATAGAGGCTACAATAACTCATTTGGTAGGGAGGAGTGTGCTAGCTAAATTACATTTACAAGTCTCACTCGTATACACATATGTTTTTTTTGTGTAATTTGCATATTATATTTGAGAGATACATTTCATATTTTTTCTATAAATTGCATGCATTATGTGGGAAGTATAGCTAATTAGGGTCACTAAGTCCAATATATTCTTTGTATCTATTTGTGTCTTGAAAAAAATATTATGTGAATAGGAAAATAAAATTATGTTCTATCTGCATGCATATTAAGGAATTTGGAAAGGATTCAAGTAATATTGTAAAGTATCTATGAATAACTTATGATTATTCCTTGTGGACGTGGCCAAATTATGTTGATTCTTGAAAAACAATAAGGTAGATGATTGTGTAATAGCTATTTTCTATTTGGATAAGTATACAAACAAATCAAAATTCATTTTGAAAAACATGCGTGGTAGTAAACATGATATTTATGCATTTTATACCTATTAAAATATTATATCAAATTAATTGTTGAGTAAGATGTATTTATAGAAAATTTAGAATAGTATTTATATAATGCATGACAAAAGAGAGTCAAGTTAGTATTACGATTCTGTTAATTTTTATGTATTTCATGTAAAGTATGCATGAGAGGTAAAATTCACCATATATGTATTGGTCTATAGAGGGAGAAACACTCTAATAATTACAAAATATACCTATACAATGTAATATCACCTAAAGTTATACTATTTAGTAACATGGAATTACTCTAGGCTTAGAAGCATGGTAAATAATAGCTTTGAGAACTAAAACATTACAGGGAATCATGTAGTCATATATGAGAATAAGTCACTATATGCAAAATTTTGTTGTTAAAATTAGATTTGGACTTTAAAATGGTACAAGTGTCATAGGTCTACATTCCAAGGGACTACATGTATAGTGGTAAATTCTGAAATTGTATCTAGTTTCAGTTTTCATAATATAGATATTTTCGTTAATGTATTTATTATATTTATTTTGTTAAATAATGTTCTTCCTTCTTGGAGTAAAAGGAGTCAGAAATAATTTATCTGATTCAAGAGAATATTTATTTGAGTCATGGCCAATTTTGACATTTGAAAGAAAAAGAAATCAATTTTTATTTTTATGTCATAATCCCACAGCATCTTAAGTCAGCCTAGTGGCACCTTTTCGACCCTCGTGGAAAGTTATATATGTGTGTCAAGTTAAACCTCTTTGAGACATAATTCATCAACACATTATTTACCTATTATTGCACCAAGACAATATGGAAAGTGGATTAAGTCAAAGGAGACAGAAATAGCTCAATGGAGAAAGAGAAACATAAGTTTTCCTCCCTAAGCCAACTCACATGTGAAAAGTATTTGAGGTATTGTAGGGATGAAATTCGGCCTCTATTGCATGGCAGTAAACATTTGTTTTTACTAGATTTGGAGCAAGTTGACCAACATTGACTTTGACTATTGGAGGTGACTTGGAGGAGGAATTTAACTTGGAATCTTTATGGTGGACTAGGTCTTGGATATATCATATTGATATGATTCTATGAGAGAAGGATTATTAGGCTTTCCCCCTTGTCATGTTTTTCCTTGGCTAGTAGCCACAATTTTGGTGTCTCTTGTCTCTTTATGATCTTTATATTTTGTACATTAGTATAATTGATTCATGAAGAATACAACCTAACATTCACAAGTAATTATAAAGAAGAGGAATAAAAAATTAATCTCTATTGCACTTGGTTTCAACATTGTGTCAGATAAGGTGAAGGAAGGAAGCTTGGAGATCACATTTTTCTAGTACTCTTGATTGAAGACATCTTTGTACCAACTCTTTCTTTCTCTTAAAATATATTTACATTAAGGAATTTCTTAAGGAGCTAAGTATTCTCCTTAAAACCATCAGAGGATATGTCACTGAATTTCTTTCTAAATTATCTTAAAGATTGAAAAATGGGAATTTATACTCTCCTCTTATAGGTTCAATTGAAGATGACAATACTTGTAAAATCGATAATGGAGATTCAATGAATTTGAAGGGTGAACTTGGACATCTTAATACTATGTCCAAAGGAATTTCTTCTCACAAAGCTAAACTTTAAGAATAAATTAGCTATCTAGTCAAAGGAATTAGATCTACCTCCAATGAGCTAGAAGCTAGTAGCAAAATTCATCTCAATATCATCCTCTATGTTCTAGGTTTGAAAAATAATGTACTCTCTCTTTATTGTTTGGAATATAAAGGGACCATGAAAAAATTTATTCATGTAAAAAAGTTTGTTTGGGCTACAAGGTCTAGTATAGATAATGCTAAATTTATTTAGATTCATGAGGAGAGGTTGTATAGTCTTCTAAATTATCCTCATTAACCTTTAGAAGACATTGAAATTAATCCATATGAATTGTGGAATAGAAGATATGGCCATGTCCATTACAAAATATTTCCATTTTTTATTCAAATGGTTATAGGTATTGCCTAATTGAAAGAAGAATATGAAGGAGTTTCTCAAAGGGTTTTCCCTTAGAAAAAATCTGAAGAAGCTATTTTATAATAGTGAATTAAGATCCAAAGATATATTTGACCTAATTCATTTTGATGTTTATTGTTCCATGTTTGAAAAATCACTTGTTGGTCATCAATCCTATGTAAAATTTATTGATGATCATTCTATAAAAACTGGATATATTTCTTGAAGTCTACAGATGAAGTATTCGAGAAAATGCAAGGCTTCGATGAATGAGTTGAAAATTTAACAGAAATAAAGATCAAGACCTTAACATTTGATAACTTGTGGATTTTTTAAATAAGTTGGGATAAGAGTCATGTTACATTCTCAAGATATTCACAAATTCTCATGGGGAGAAGCCACTATGAATGAATTCTACATTCAAAATAGAAGCCCTCAAAGAATTCTTGGTGATATAACTCTAGAAGAAGATTTTACTGGAAATAAGCCTAATTTTGATCATATTTTAATCTATGGATGTCTAATATACATTCAAATTCCCAAGGAGAAAAGAAGGAAGTTGGATCTTGTAGGTATCAAAGGAATCTTCGTTGGTTATAGTAACCCATCAAATCTACATCAAAGAACAACATCATATTGAAGTATATATAGATGTGACATTTGATGAATGTGTTACATTCAAGAAGTACAAATATATCCCTATTGATTTTGATGAATAAAAAGGACTAGACATTCCCAATGAAGATAGTCCAAAACATATCAGCTCTCAAGAGCCTACAACTAGATGTCATGAAGAACTAGAAGAACCAAGAAAACCAATATAGCTTACCTAAATTATAGAAACTCAAAATAGACCATAGTGGCTAAGAACAAATTTACAAGAAGTTGAAGGATATGAAACTACAAAAGGATAATTCAAATATATCAAAAGACACAAAATATACTCTATTTATATAGATTATATGACCAAACTCATTCAATAAGAACCCTCAACCTAGGATAAAGGTGTAAACAACAAGTATGGAAGATTTCAGTGATGGAAGAATATGAATAAATAATGAAGAATGATGTTTGGGAAATCATTCATAGACTAAAGGATAAAACTGTTGTGAATTCCAAGTGGATTTATAAAATTAGGCATGCAACTAATGGAAGCATTGAAAAATATAAAGCTAGATTTGTGGCTAGAGGATTCTCTAAACAAGAGGGAATTGATTATAATGAAAATTTTTCTCCTACAACCAAATACATAACTATCAAGACTCTTATCTCCCTTACAACTTTAATGTGATAGAATATACGCCAAATGGACATGAAGACAACTTTTCTTAATGCAACCATTGGTGAACAAGTTTAAATTGAACAACCTAAAGGATTCGAAGTGCATTGAAAGGAAACTCATGATTGTAGATAAAAAAAGGCTCTACATGGCTTAAAACAACCCCCTATCTCATGGCATTCTTATATAGATACTTATATAAAAAGGCATGGATTTATTAGAGGCGTTGCAAATCCAAAGTTCTACATAAAAATAGTAAATAATGAACCAGTAATCATTTGTCTATATCTCGATGAGTTATTAACAAAAAGTGTGGAACATCTCATTTGTGAATGTAAGAATGATCTAATACTTACTTCGACATTAAAGAACTTATGCTAATGCAATATTACTTGTGAATTGAAGTTTGCAGAAACTACGTGGGATCCTTCTTGGTTAATGAAAATATATGAAGAAGAATGTACAAAAATTTGGAATGATGGATTGTAAACCTATAGCAACGCCAATGATCACAAATTTGAAAGAGTTGAAAATTTCAGGCTCAAAGCTTGTTGATATATCATCATATAGGTAGTTTATTTTTTCTCTAATATACTTAGTGAACACCTGACGATATATATGCTACACACTAAATACCATAAGCTAACTTTAGGTGGAAACTAAACATGATGGTTGGGTAGCAACACAACACATTTTGAGATATCTTCATGGAACTACAAATTATTGTTAGATATATTTTGTAAGAAATGAGATTTTATTATTAAGCTATATCAATTTTGATTAGGTAGGTGCTAAAGATGGGAAATGTACTACTCACACTTGTTTTTGTTTGGGTTCTGTTATGGTTTCTTGGATGAATAGGAAATAAGATTCAATTATGTGAAATACTACTAAAGCTAAATATATGGTAGCCAATGAAGCCTATCTTGAACTAGTTTGGATCTAGTACTCAGTCTTTCATCTGAGGTTAAAAAACATTAAGATCAAATATCATTATTTTCAAATCATGGTGCACGATGGAGCTGTGAAGGGCCATTCTATCTTGACTAATGAGAAGGAAACTGGAGTATTGATAAAGCCTCTTCCTAAGGAAAACCTTGAGTACTTTAGAGAAAATATTGGGCTTGTGGGTATCTCCTCCCAAATTGGGAGGGCATGAGAATGGACACCATATTGTCCATATGTCATGTACTCTGGTCAAGACTAATTGTTGTATGTCTAGTAAATGAACACTAATTAGGAGAATGGTGGATTAGATCAACATCTTGGATGACCATTCTTGAGTCATGTTTTGTGGTTGATTAGGATTAATATCCTATGTTGGATACATGGACTTGGTAAAGAATGGTGTATAGGAAATGATTTTCCTTATATTAGGAAACGGTCTTGTGAGGAAATCCCTTAGCAGCACCTAGGCAGTGGTGTCCAATTAAATGCCTCCTACAAATGTTCTCTAATATAGTGGAGAGATAGAGTGTACATTTCAAGCCCTAGGTAGTTTGAAAATGTTGGTCATGATGATGCTATCCTCATTTTTTCTTATCAATTTGGACCTATTATTATATGAATATTTTAAATTGAGAACATCCTATTGATTCATTATGAATACCTCCCTAGTTAAGAGGGAGTGTTGAAATTTCAACTAGGTTTGGTACTCATAAGATAAATATTTTCATTACTGTATTTATTATATTTATTTTGTAAAATCATGTTCTTCATAATTGGAGTCAAAATAATAAAAAATAATTTATTTCAGTCATGTCCCATTTGGACTATTGATAGCAGTATAATTTAATGTTTATTTTTATGTCATAATCCCATAATATCTTCAAGTCAACCCTCCCTAGACAAGTTAGCCTAGTCGCACATATTCGACCCTCATAGATAGTTGTATATAAGAGTAAATTTTGTCCTCTTAAGGGCACAATTCATGAACACATCATGTATCCGTTTCTACATCAAGACAAGAAGGAAATGGGACCAAGTCAAAGGAGAGAGAGAAATCAAAGTTTTATACCCTAAGCCAACCCACACATGTGTAAATTTTCAGCCATTCTCTTAGGTATTGCACGATTGAATTTTTATCTTTATTCTAGGACTGAAAAACATTGTTTTGACTAGATTTAGAGAAAATTCACCAATCCTAGCTTTGACTATTGGAGGGGACTTAGACGATGGTTTTGGTTTGGAATATTTATGGAAGACTTGATATTAATCTTGGTCTTAAATATATCATCTTGTTCTAGTTCTATAAAAGAAGGACTCATAGGTTTCACCTCGTGTGGGATTTTTCCCTAGCTAGTAGCTTAACCTTTGGTGTCACTCATCTCTTTGTGATATTTATATTTTGTAAATTTGTATAATTTCTTGATGAATAAGACATAACTAGTAATAAGAAGGCAAGACAACAGTTAAAAGTAATTATCAAGAAGAGGAATGAAGAATTGATCTCTATTGAACTTGGTTTCTCTATAGTAAAAGAATATACAAATAAGCTCAATGAATAAATATGAAATTAATTTAATTATAATATAAGAAATGATAATAGGATAGAATACTGAGAAAGGTCTGAATACAAGAATGAAAAACATGAGCATTAGATAAATCCATAAAGTAGACTAAAATATAGGCACATGAGTAGGTGGCCTTGCAATGTTATATAGTACATTATAAACATGTTCTTGTATAAGCCATAACTTCTTTACTCAGTGACCAAACCATTGTAAAAAATTGAAATTTAATTCTTGTCTAAATAACTCGTGATGGGAACAAATGTTTAGGATGTGAAATATATATTTTTAAATAAAATCTATATATAGTAGAGATAGTTGTAATAGACTTAGAGATCAACTAATTACATAAAAGGAGAAATAAATTACTGAATTAGCTGAAGATGGAAAACATTGGTTTTCACATTCTGCTATTACAAGACCATGTCAAACTTAGAAGAAATTAGAGATGAACCATACTTGGAGTTGTATGAAGGAAATTAATTTGAGTCTTAGTTGTGAAGAACTTTTTTATTTCCCTATTGTTACGGTAGGGTCTGATTTGTAACCTACAACAGGTCAATGAAACCCTTATATGTAAATTAAATAGTTAAAATAATCATAAAATGTCGAATAATACAAATGTAAATAGCAAGGTCTTGTTAAATATGATACATGTGAAAAAAAAAATTGTTTATTAAACACCGTCTATGGATACATGATAGAGCTACAAAATATTTTCATCGAAATTTTTTTGGCTTTAGATAATGCACACACAAATTCTTAAGGTGTAGGAAGAAACCATAAAATACTCTTTTGTCTTATGTTACATTGGTTTATTTATTTGGCAAATGAAACCCCGAGGTTTTGAAAATAGAATGAGAAGATAAATAACCAAATACACAGACATCGAATTGTAAGTCATGGAAATAAAAGAAAATTATATGAATTCTTGTAAACAATGGCCAAAGAATTATGTATTCAAAGAAATAAATGTGATATGGTTTAAAAAATAATTAATGAATTAAAGCCCTTATCGTTGTATACAAAGTATTCACAAAGAAAGGATAGAAGTTAAAGTTTCTTACCTATTTTAGGACATCCACACTGACAGTTGTTTAATATATTGCACTTGATAAGTGAATTCCACCACCCAACTCATTCCAAGATAAAAGCTTGGGTGAAAGAAAATAATTGTTGGCCTAGGGTATAATGAAAGGTAACTACACAGTAAACTAAGAAAACCCATAATCAATTCTTTAGAAGAAATAATAACTTACTGATTATGTAGACTAGTTCCTAATTGTAGAGCTAAGTATCTCACAAAGATATCAAAGGGTTCCAAGGAATACCTAACAAAAATTATAGGCACCAAAATTAGATCATCCCAAAACTATTAGGATTAACTAAATAAATAATTTGTGGAAAATAAAGTTGTAATTCATTACCTTGTCTTACCATTCTACTAGGGAGCATTGATGAAGATTAAGAGGAATTAAAAGTTTCTAATCTAAGCTTCAGTTTACACCATTGAGTGACAATGGGGGTTTCAAAGCAAACTTTGAAAGTGAAAAAATGAAAATTGAAAGAAGGGGCTTGGGAGATAGTTTTTCCCAGCCCTTATGGCATGGAAATCCAGGAAATAATATGAAATATTTTCGTGATTGAAACAAAATTCCAACCACACCCTAACTGTCTACATCACACCTGTCACATGGAGTTTCCAGAGAATGTATGCATGGTAAATACATGCAGTGGACCTAGTATTAGACATAAGAGTTGTGGAATGTATTTGGAGTAGTAGTTTAATGAGTTCTTCCAAATCACATGATAAGCACAATTGGTCAGAAATAGAATACGTAGGTAGTGGAGAACCAGGTCAAGTGATCAAGTCTCCTTCCATATTCATCATTTCCTTCTTAAAGTAAGGAAATTAGAAGGAAATGCATTGGATTATTCCTTAGCGTTGTTACTTTGGCCAAAGTTGAATGATAATTACACTTGGAATATTTACAATAATGTTTTTATAAATAATTGCCATAATTTTCTCCACTATACTCTCTCTCTACCAAAATTTTATAAACCAAAGCTCTAGTTAGGAATTAATTTAATAAAGTATTTTATAACGAAACCTTTAGTATGAAATTATAATGAAAATTTGAGTTTTAGAAGTGAAGTGGTTTCCTTACAACTTGGTATATACAATTAAATTGAATGGTTCTGGTGGCACTTCCGAAATGGTCAATCTCCACACTCGATCATTGAATATTATCTTCAACTTCTAATCTGATGCACCATGGCAAATTCCCCTTGAGGGGGGTTCTCAAACCCTTCTTACCATAATTCCATTGTAGGTGAAGCTTTTTATGTCGGTCACTGAGAGAATTCTCCCAATTCACGTTCTAACATTACAGGGGTACTATTGTTAGGTGACCTACACAACCCTACCATTCTTGGAGTATCTTAGTAAAATAAGAACCATAATAGATTCCTCCCAGATGTCACTAAAATACCTTGTTACAAGGTGAAACTACATTTCCTCCCGAGCTATATTGGACACATGTATGACTATCCTCTCATTTTCAAGTACTTAGGTGTTCAACCCGTGAAGAATGACCCAACCCTATAGATAAAAAGCAAACAGAGACCCAAATGCCACGTTTAATGTAATTTGGTAGCAAGGGATTTTTCACAATGGCTTTTAGAAACATAGAAGATCACAAAAGTTAGGACCACATTTCCTTAATAGCTCCATGCTTTTGATTTTCTTCTAGACCATATGATGTAACCTTGAAAATTAGAAGTTATTGGCTACCCCTATCTCGTTCTACTTGTATACCTTGCGTGTTGAATATTGACAAGAGGACATACTAGCTAGCATTGGTAACACCCCTGTATCCTATATCAAAATATATGAGATCATGAAGAGAATAAGATATACTAACTATGAATCATTATGTGTGTATATGAATATGTCTTACCCTCTTCTAGAAAACATCAATATCTCCTTGTATGAAGAGGTCGTCGCCTTGCACATTGATTGTCTATACTATCCTAACCATGGATAAATTTTTTGGGGCTATCCCCTTTTCAACCCCCATCACCCCGAACTCCTGCTATAATGGTATATGTAGATGGATTATACCCTTAGAATGGATGAAATAAATCCTAGAGGAATCCCCTATTCAAAACTTAGGAGCACGATCAATGCAACAATAAATATGAATGCTTACCAACATGGAAGATTTTATGGAGAATGGTGAAATAACTTGGGAGAATGTAAATAGTCAATACCCTACTAATCCAAATCCATTACTAAAGAAAAGAAAAATCTCAAAGGACTATGATGATAATTCCAAAACCCTTCCCAAATGGGAAAACATGGAGATCAAGGAATTAATCCCAAGCATACAAATCTAGAAGCTGCCAATGATACCCAATGATAGGAAAAACTTGAGGAAGCTAAAAACCCTAATGTAGGTGATCAAATATTTTTGGTAATGTTGGAGGAACTCAACAACCAAGAACTAAGGGTTGTTGCAAAACACAAAATGATCAACCTTAGGCAAAACCTAGTCCTTGTCCAAAATAACATGATCACCCATAGAATATCCTTGCTCCACTAGAAGGGCTGAAAAAATCACACTTGTCTAGTTCTCAATACAATCCCAAGGAAAGATCTGAGGAAAAAATAGAGGTGGAAAGAAAACACAAGAGTTCATTCAAAAAGCAGGTAGCTTCTTGAATAAATTGGGTAATATTTTCTCTCAGAGACATTCTTTCCATGCCCCTCACTTGCTAAATGAATCTCTTCTCTAAGGACATAGGGGTCATGAATAGTAAAAGAAAGAAATTTCTCCTTAAAAGTCATGTTCAAGAATAAAATCCTAGGACTACAATCTTGTGAGAAATAAAATGCACCAGTGAAATATGATCTCGTATCTACTACAAGAACTCAAAATTTCGAAATTTTCTAAAATTTGGAGTCTCCTACTTCTAGTTTAAAGTGTGAATTCTCAATTTTTTCTCTAAGTCTAATTTCCTTTTCCAAATTTTGAATATGATCCTACCATAGATTTCATGCATTGTCACATCACATATTGAGTCATCAATCTGTGCAAATTCATTCCTTCCATTTAATTTTATCACAATTCAACTTTGTGTATCAAAAGTTTCCAAGTCAGGTTTTTTGATAAAAATGCATTTTCAAAACTTAAATCCCAATATGTCAATCTATCTTGCGATAATGTGACTAGATGTGCCTATCATACTATCACACTGGTCTTCTTGATTTTTCAGCGAGAGCACATTTATTGTGCTAACACGCTCACATGTGTAATATAAAATATATATAGGCGTCATGTCCCATATCACTTTTCACCACTTTTTTAATTTTGAGTTTTTATAGCATAGCTCAAGGAGCCTTATCATATTGAAATTGTTCTTTGGAGATTGTGTTAATGATCATTGTGTTTGGAATAAGGAAAGTCATCACATCCTCCTTCATTGTTTTTTAAACTATTTTTGTTTGTATTCCTTTTGTCACTTTTTCTTGCCTTTAACATTTCACCTTCCCTCAACCTTCAACATTCTGACTAGCTTCTCTCTCTCTCTCTCTCTCTCTCTCTCTCTCTCTCTCTATATATATATATATATATATATATATTTATTTATTTATTTGGGCCCTTTCTTCATACTCCTCTTCTTTCCCTATCTTTGAAACTTTCCCATATACCATACTTACCCAGTTTCTCACAAATGTAGAAAATCGCAAAATTTACTGCTATGGTCCACTCCTCACTCTTCCATAGTGGAAGAGCCTTTAAAAATAGTCATCCTTCCATTTCCTTGCAATAATGGTGGAATTAAGTAATTTCTTCTTGTCACCTATCCTTCACACTGATAAAAGTTTATTCCCACTTCATTACGCACTGACTCATCAAGTTGAAACTACAAAATATTTACACCTCCCCTCATCACATCCTATCATATTTTCTCATGATGGATCTAACTTGTTGGGATATTTATCTCCCAAAACTATGATACAAATTTATTCTGCATTGAATACTACTTATTGCAACTTGTCCTTCTGGTTTGTGACTTAACCTATCACACTATAATTTTACAATTTGTGACACAAGCTTAAATAATGAATTATTTCTTTATTTTTCCTAACATTTTGTCTTAACAAAAATACATTAAGAATGTCAGGTACCATTCATATTTAGTTTTTGATCATCTCCTCAACAAAATGAGGTACAAATCCACTAACCAAAGAAAGGTGTAGCAAGGAGATAGTTGAAAGGAGCACTAAAGGAGTTTTTGAAATCCCTATTATCGGAGTGCCCATCTATTCTGACATTTCTTGCTATGTGGATAAATCAATACCTATGACATGGAAATGTATACATCAAGAATTAGCCAAGAATAGGCACCTAAGGATGAGTAATACCATGAAGTATATATGAATATTATGTAGTCACAATTTCGTAAGTTAGCAACACATCTAACTATTCTACCATGGGGCAAGACCATTGAGTGGATTATCCAACACACTGGTGAGAAAGACACGGCAATTAGGAAAGTCCATGGTATACAAATATATAGTAGCATGCATATCATTTAATGTTGTTGAAAAATATCATTTGGTTCATAGTGAAAAATGGTAGTGCAATTATTCCAACTCAAGTAAGGAGATACATTAACTTGCTGGTAAGATCTTGGAAACTTTAGATATTGATCCGATGAAATAAAAAACTAAGATGTTGACAAAACTTTATGAAATGTTGGAAGCTATATGCTATAACAGATATGGGAGAATAGACAAAAAGTAATTTGAAGATGATTGGTTGCCTATGATGTAGACATGTGCCACTGAATGAACTATTTTTAATTGGGAAAAAATTTTGGAATCATCCATCTAGGCTAATGTCAAAAGAGCAAGGAATACCTATACAATATAACAACCACATTTCTACATGGAATTATACATATTGGATACCATATGCGCAAGATGAAAATTTGAGGCATTAGGATGGAAGGTGAGTTTACTCAAGAGGTCCCACCTATGCACATTTACTATAAAAAATTGTGGGACAGGATACATGGGGATGTATGATTCCATTTCTAAACATTTTGTCTCATAAGTATTCAAACATATGTTTCATACATAATCACCCTCCATATCAGATAGAGAAAGGATGTCATTACAACATGTTTGTAATTTGTTTACTCCAAGGTAATTGACATACATAAGAATATTTGGATCTTATAAACACCCTCATTAGTTTCCCTTTTTTTTTCAATATAAAAATATTATAGCAATAAGTGCTAGACTAGCTTACAACAAGATTGACCCACACATTGATAAATGGAAAAAAATCCATGGCCTACCTTCCCTTTTTGTATATTGTCGGACTTTTTGAAATGTGAAATTAGATCCAAGAGAATACTATCAAGCAAGGTGTAATATAATTATTTTAACTAAAATGCATGAATCACATACATAACAAAAGATATAAAAGTTGAATTTCCTCATTTGGCCACCATAAAATTAACATAATGAGATTTATTTTTCTTTATTTCATTTTTCATGTAAATTGTAATTGAATTAATTTTTCATGTAAATCGTAATTGAAGTAATAATGTAATTAGAAATGAAATAAAAATAGAAAAGCCTCATAGGAGATGGAAATTCATGAGGGAAAATGAAAGGTCATGGTAGGTGATGAGTCACCCCATTTTGTATGAATATAACCTCACAACTAGCTAGAAAGGATTTTAATTTTTTGAATCGAACACTTTGTAGAGGATAATATAGTACATTATCTTTTAAAGATCAAGTGACAATTTGGTATTTCCACTACTAGATGGCATGAATACTTGTGAAATGGTGTAATGAATATTTCTGTTAGTTTTGAGAATCTCTTTGAGCCTTGGCACGCAATTTTAGTCACGTATTTTTTAACACCACAAGACTTATCTTACGGTGATTTAATGTTATGTGATTGATATTCATGTGTAAAAAATTAGTGAACTTCTTTGCTAATGTGAGGCTCACATCTTTACTAAGATTGTTTGTTGATCTATTCTTCCGTGATAATTGTTAATTTGCAATTGATAATGTATATTTTATTTCTATTCATGTATTTTAGTTGAATTTTTCTCACAACATTTTTTTATGAGTCATGTTCCTTTTCTTTCATTGTTGATATAAAAATATTTCGTAAAATTGTTCTAAATTGTTTCTTGTTATAAGTTTTATTGAGTTTTTTTACTCTTACTCATTTCATCGAAAACCATTTTCAAACAAACATGATGGCAGCCAGGATTTCTTCCCAAACAATGTAATTCCCAATTAGGATTTTTCACTAGGGACATCCCCTTAATATTAGCAATATATTTTTGCATATAAAGAATGTTTGGTAGTATACGAAGGTTTCCATTGTATGGCTAGAAAATTTTCTCTCTCATCCTAATATATCTAAGCAATGTACAAATAAATTGGGTTCCCCTCAAAAACAAGCTCAAATATTTTAAAACTTCAATTTTGAAGAGCAACCCTCTCCCAACATTCCCAAGTGGTTGTATAAGGTAACTTAAGAGAATTGAAGATCTCTTAGACCTTTTATCTGAGAATGCCCTAGGAATCTTGGAATTATTCCAATCACTCTTATCTTTCCTTGTAAGCATAGAAGTGGAGAATAAAAAACTCATCACAGAGTGTTAGTTGGTTAAATTGAAGGTTGTGTTAATTCTTCTTTAGTTTATTTCGTACAATTAGTGGAATGAGTTTATGAAAAATAAGATGAACGACCGTCAACTAGTGAAAATATGGAATGTCTAATAACTGGAGAAAAAATGGAAGAATTCATAGTTGGTGAACATCTTGAAATAAATAAGGTATTGATTGTAAAAGTCCGAAGAATATTTTAACAATGATATGGTTGGTAATAAAAAATTGGTAGGGATGGCCCAAGGGACATTAAAACATTCTAGGTATTCTTCATCCATTTCCCTGTTATTTGGAGAAGTTCAGTACAAAGTTTGATCTGAATAATTCCCCTACTACAGAAGACCATGTTAATAACTATTACTTGTCTTTGATATTTATGAATGTTTAGTACAAGGATGCTACTTGTAGACTATTCCCTATATGTGTTGTGTAATTTAATTGTTTGTTAAATTACTTCATTAAATTATTGACCTAGTTTTGTGAAATTGTGAAATGTATGTGCACCATATCTGCTAGGAATCTATTTTCGATCAAAGAGAATGAATATATAAGGTAAATTGAATCTATCTATGAATTATTATTATTAATTATATGCATATTTTATGCATATAAGGCATTCTAATTTTAAATCAACTTTAAATAAAAAAATTCTAATGAACAAGAATTCTATTTTAAAACAACATAAAAGTTTTTTGCGTGATCATTAATTGAAATATATTCTAACTGAAAGAAAATTAAAGTCTTATTATATTAGAAAATACAAATAAATCTAATTTAATTGACTTGAAAAGAATAGCTATTCTAGAAATTTTTTGAAATACATTCTAATCTAATTCTAGCCTATAGAAAAAGAAATGAAAGTGTAATCTAAGTGACAAGAAATAATTAAATCTATTCTAAATAACTTGAGATCAATTATATCTAACAACATGAAAGGAAATCTATTTATTGATAAGTTAAAGAGAAAAATCAAAGAATATAAGCTAAACTCAAAATGAAAGGACCTCTACATATTACTGATGTACATATTCCTAATTTGAGTTAATATTAACATGAAAAGTAAGTATGAGACTAAGCATGATATTAAACATGAAATAAATCCTTTTGAGGTTTTTGTATTACTGTTGAGCACTCAACCTATTACAAATAAAAGAGAAGTAAGAAAACTTTGCTTGAAAATAGATTATTGAAGATCTAACTATTCATAAGATTAATTGAAATGAATGCTAAAATGGAATATATCTAAAGAATGATTACGTTATCTTACAACTCCACAAGGGGGCCTCCTAGTGAGCATGGGGAAATAGAAACTCAGATCACTAGAATAAATCACCAATCACATTCACAGTTGCACGATAAACATAGTAATTGCATTAAATATAAATAGAGAATTCTCTCTAAGAGTAACAAAAAGTACAAACTTAATAATTGATCCTCTCACTTCCAACTCAAAGAATTTTATAATTGTTCAATATATAAAAAATTAAATAGATAAATGTCGAGAAGTAAAACCTCCATTCGATAACTAGGTTCTAAAATCAAAATAAGAAATTTCCTCTAATGATTCGCTACTAGAAGGGCGAATCATGAGAGTGCTTCTAATTGACAAATCATCACTAAAAAATCTAAATTCAAGAACTTTCTTTCTTGAATTCTCCATGCTCGCTTCATGATAAGAATGACTCCATGAAATTGTGCACAAGAATAGTCTTCTATAACCATGTTTGAATCTTTCTTTGACTAGCACAGTTCTCATATTTTGTAAACTTCCAACTAAGCCCAATAAGTGGATACCCATGTAGCTGGCATCTGAAATCTGTCCATATGTCTTTCTTGACTTAAAACTCATGAGAAACTATTCGATCTTGGATTCAGTTGCACAAATTCTTGTTAGCTACAAAATATGCACCTTTTTGTAGCAAATAGTAATGATTTAACCAATTTCACAAAGAAATCATAAAATATGAGTTGCAAGTGAATTCCTAACTCTTATTGTAGTTATGTATGGCTTGGATGACCTCATAATTCATGGATGAAGTAAAAATGTGCACCGAATGGATGAAAGAAAGGGAAAAGGGTTTTTCAGAATGAGGGCACTTTACAAGCTCAATAATACATTTGAAATAAATCTGCAACCTAGTACCATAAAATTTTGGTAAGTTATATTACCAATATGGAAGATTTTAAGGAGGATTTCTACAACAAATTTGTTGAAGAGAAAATGACAACATTGCTATTAAAATAATTAAGTGCTTTGAAGATGTGTAACAAAGAAAAGGTAAAATATTTCAATCATTGCTTCACTACAATCTTGGATAAATTTCCTATTGACATACCACCTCATTATTCAATAAAAAAATATTATTATAATACTATGTTGCCTTCTGATGTTGCTATAGTCATTGAAAAAGCTCAAAATTGGTAGAAAATTTTGTTGAAACCTTAGAAGTTGAAAATGATATGATTTCTATCAGAGTACAGAACACTGAGACAATTCTAAGGCTATTATTAAGAAGCCTAAGACATTAGTGAATAATCCCATTGAAAAAGGAGGATATTTATTTTGAGAGTGTAGTGAAATTGTTGAAGAAATTTAGAAATGAGGTATCAATTATAAAGAGGAGAACTAATGAAATTTATTCAACCAAAAAATATTCAATCCATTCTTTAAGTGGAACAACAATTCACTATCTAAGTTTTCTCAAATTTTGAATGCCAATCTCAATATTGAAGAACTTGGAATGGAAAAGTTTTTCACATTCCACCAAGCAAGCCAATGTAAGAATACTTTCACAAAATGGATAAATGGATCAAATCTTAGGATTCATAAGTTGTTGGATGATAAGTTAATTGAAGAAACTAAAAAAATGAATAAAGAAGAAGAAGGTACCATAGGAAAGGATGATTCTAGTACTAGGTCACCCATGTTAATAGTGGGAGTGGTTAGAGAAAGTGATACTTAATCGATCAAGGAAGTTGCAGTTAGATATATAAACCAGCGAATCCCCCCAAGTTGTACATATTATAGAGAAAACGACCAATGGTTAAGCCTAGACTTGATGAGAAAAGTAAGGCCTTTTTGAGAGGAATCCTCCCTCTAAAGAATAATCATCAAAACCCAATGTCTGAGTCCACAAGTAATCATAATTTTGAAGGTGCTTCAGGAAATAACAAAGCAAATTCTAGAAAACTTGAAGCATCCAATAAATATTGTCAATCAACAACTGCATCTCAGTTGAATAGGTACAAGGTTATTCGAGGTGATATGGAGTATAATATATTTGAAGGTACGAATAAAAACCAAGTGAATATAATTCTCGATGAGATACGTCAGATACCCAAGAAAATTGATTTAATTATCTAAGAATTCTCACTAAATTCTTCAACAAGAAAAGCTCGTTCCACACTTCCCAAGGCATCATCAGTCACTCAACCCACAGATATAAAAAATGGTTAATGTATTGTAAATTCATATAATGTTGGTGCTTATTATTGATCTCAAACACCACCATCCTTGGTTACATTTGAAATTTTGAATTATAATGTTTATAATTTCCTAGTGGATTCTCGTGTCTCTAGTAACATAATTGCTCCGTTAGTGTGAAACAAGATTAATGGAAATCCAAAACTAACTATTTCTAAGATAGTTTAGCTAGATATATCTAAAGTGAAAGCAATTAGTGAAATAAAAAATGTACTCATGCTCCTCACATCTGATTCATGAATACATCAATTCATTAACATTCTAGTGGTAGATATAATAGAAGAAAATGGCCTTTTGTTCAGCAAAGATTGCTCCAAACAAATTCAAGCCTACTTTGTTTCAGAATGGTCTCACATGTGGCTCCCTAAAAGGGGAAAAAAAACTAGATAATAGTCAACAACTAGCCACATATGAAATACAAATTCATGGAATTGGAGGGTCATAATAAATTGGTTAATATTTCTCAATAAGAATTAGGTAATTCTTTCCTTGAATCATAAATTGGTCTCTATCAAGAACAAAAATCCCAAGTGTAACAACCCTGATTGAATATATAAAACTAATTAGGTCAATTATGCAATTTATAGTCAACACAAAACTATTCAACTAATTAGCATAGAATTTCCAAAAACACAAATAGAGACAACGTACCTGTAGCGATCATATTCCTTACTTATGATTTCAAATTTGAATGTTATTCGAATCTCGCTAACCTCAATAATGGTTTGGGGATGACTTTCAGCCCAATCGCAGTATTAACGTCACATAATCGTTTTACAACTAGCCACCTCTGACCCCTCAATCAACATACTACTACCAATAAATCCTTTGTCTCAGAACGCTTTTCTCCTAAGAGAATGGATAAAAGAATGATGAATCTCATCTTCCATATCATCTATTAAATAGACCAAAACAATGGAAAGGGGTTTGTGTGCACACATTCCATGTGTCAACATGCAACTTTTATTTCTTTATGTTAGGTTTTACTTAATTTAATATCTCCTTTAATTTAATTCTTTCTTGTTTTATTCCTTTTTATTTTTTCTTAAATTTATTTTTTTACTTAATATATATATATATATATATATATATAACTCCATTATTATTATTTATTATTATTATATTCGCTTCATTATTTATTATTTATTTAATGTTATTATATTTTGTTTAATTTTTGATTACTTATTTACCATTATTATATTTTCTTTATTTTTTACAATTTATTTGCTTATATTTTAATATTTTATTATTTTATTTATTATTTGTTATTATTTGAAGTCATTATGTACTCCCTATCTTTAAGGAACTTCGTCCCGAATTTAAGTTGAATCATTTAAAATTTTATTTAGTGATGTATTGGTTCATGTTGCCCCTAAACCCTTTATTGAACTAGTATAACCAACATGCATTGAAATTATCCACAACACATGGGAATCCCAAGGAATCTTGGTCCTTTTCTCACTTTTAAAACTTTGAATGAGCCTCATTAGTCTGTTCCATAGCTCAAGGCTAGCCCCAAGAATTACGCCTAACTCAAACCTCATGTTCCCCAAGGTAGAGACCTAACTTAGTCCTCCATGCCTAAGTACTCTTGGAATCTCAAAAGGCTAGCCCGATCTGTCCATACTCACTAAGGTTCACAACCCTAGGCATCGAAAGCCTTACACACCTACCAGACTTCAACATCCTAATCCAATATCGAGCACTTGATATACAATATCAGGCACTTGGCCTCCTTAATATGCTTCCATATCTCCTCAAGAGTGGTACAAGACAAAGGAACCACTAACATATGTAGAGCTGATTGAATATGTGCCCAACCCATATTGTGTTACTTATTCTCCCTTACAAGTATGGGCTCCCAGAAGATCATGAAATAACTCGGCGCTCTCGTCCCAATGCAATTACCACATGCTTCACCATCATAAGTTATAACATCATCATGTCGACATCAAAGATATATCATGGCATCAAATCATAAATGAACCACGTGTCAATATACCTCATATTACAACATCATAATCCCTATTATGCATACCATATCCATGATGAGTGCAAAATGCTATTATGACGACAAATAACACCACATATACATGACATCTTTAACCACATGCTATCCAAACATTATACTTCAAAAATAGTTGAGACCATAACCTCATACATAGTACTATGAGATTATAGGTGCAAAGCTTCATCACTTTCCCATGTCTAAGGAAGAGTTGTCAATCTCCATGAAATGACACATAAAAAAAGATGTAGACACAATATTATTTCAATATGGCTAATAGTCTCCATAAATCTATCTTATTTTTATTTGTCTTAACCTTTCATTATAAACATAGTTTTACTCGTATTTTAAATTAAAAATAAGAGTTATATATATATATATATATATATATATATATATATATATATATCTATATATATATATATATATATATATATATATATATATATATATATATATATATATATATATATATACATACATTCAAAAATACATATGAAATATCAAAATTTTATCCTTTATTCCACATCAAATAAATGTATAATTATTGTTATTATTAGTATTCGCATAATTATCACTTTAAAAACAAGTAAATAAAACAATATTAAAATTAGCCTCCCAAACAATAACATAACTTATTTAAGAATTATTTTATGTTCAATAATTACTAATAAAAATATAATAATTTATACAACTACTATAACACCATTGTATTAATAAAAATACATCTATAATCATCATAGTCATCATAATCTTATAGTTTTATAAGAAATAATAATAATTCTTTCCAATGTAATTAAACTAGAAATTGCACCAAATGTTGCAAAGGAAATGTTTTAAGGCATAAACTCCAGAAGAATCGTGCCATATAAAACATCATTGTAAAAACATTTAGTAAACAAAATGTCATTCAGAGTTAGAAGATAAAGAGGAATCACTTCCATTATGCCAAATTGATAGATTCTTGACAAATTCTATAACATTTCCAACATAAATTGACTCTTCATCTTCAAAGATAATATTTCAAGTCCCAATAGAAAATATTTGACAGATTTTGAAAAAATACAGGTGGTAGATGATACCAGATAAGCTAAATAAAATAATATACAATATTATAGATATCTTTCCAAATTCTAACATTTTATTCATAGGAAAACCTCATTTTAAGTTATGACCATGTCACTAATGAAAACTAAGATTGCTTATAACTAACTAATTACTATTTTCTATTAATAACCTTTTCACAATTTATCTGCCTCTCAATGATTTTAATAACATTATTATAATTCATTTCTTCTTTTTATTGTTATCCCTAACACATGATACAAATAATAGGAGATACTTTCCCCAAATTCAAGAATTATTCACCATAAATATGTAACATATTATTGTAAACAGTAACAATGCAACCAATTTGATTCATGCAAAAAAGAAAAATTGGGTGTGATGTTCCCACCATGGGGGTTTTGTTTGAGTCTTCGTTCTCCTTTTTTCAATCAAATTTATCGCATTGTTGTTTTTTCCAATAACAACATGTTTCTAATGGAACCCCTATAGCTTGTTTTGTAGTCCTTCCCAATCCATCCTATATACCAAATATATACAAATTGAGATCACACAAAACTCAGAGATAATCCATGCCATTGGAATGTTACATGACTATATTTTATGATTTCTTACCTTTTCTAAACATCCCTTTCAATATTAGTAATTTGATGTTGTTCATTTTCATTCTCACATACTACTTTTGCACACATGGGGTGCAACTCGTAGCCACACTGAGCACACTAGTAATCCCACAAACAACACGCTGAAAATTCTAGACCTGTAATTATTCAGGACCTCCAAATGAACTTTGATGGCTCAAGGGGAACAACAAACGAATGCTTGGGCAAAATCCCCAGTTCCCTCTCGAAGCACTCTTCACCAAGGTGTTCATCAATACAGTCTTCCTACACATATCTCTTCAGAGTCTCAATAACTTCCTGGTCCCTGTCAATTGCAATGTACACAAAGCTTATTTCCATTACAGCCCTCTTGACTTCATCATATGTCTCTGAGATCACATATATGGCGTTATGTGGAGGAACAATCAACCAATGAGGACCCATGAGAAGACATGTTAGTTTCCCATCCAAAACACTTGATTCTGCACAAGATTTCAATGTAGTTAGCAGAAGTAAGTCTGTATTATTTAATGAAAAATGTGTTTTATCTTCAATGGAATTGGTATTACTTAGCTCTTGTGCCATTGAACCAATATCCCCGTCCCTCTCCACAGTCCCTTGTCTATATAAATATATGGATTAGTGGGTTTTCCTTATTTGACTAGCCTCAAAAAATTTTAAAGAACCAATTTCCCCTCCTGCTCATCTCCATAGTCTTTTATATATTGTGGGTTTTCCTTTGTTTTTCCAGGATTCAAATTATTTTAACCCCTTTTAAGCTACAAGGGACCCATATTATGTATGTGTAATCATTCCATAGATGTAATCATGCCAGTTCTTGGATTGGGTAGTAGAGTACGAGAAAGAGGCATAACCGCAGAGGACATTGGTTTCCCCCAAATGACCAACTATTGCTTGTGCACCTTTGAATCAATGGATGCTTCCTTCACATTCCAACTAACATAATTTACTTTATACACATAAATTTTAACTATTTAGGTAATACCTCTACCTCATTCTCATTGACTCTAAACACTGAATCAAATATTTGTTGCCCCTTAACATGGGTTCTTATACTTTGACATTACTATTAAATAAAATTCAACCCATTAGAATTTTTTTGGGGACCCAGACACTCACATAGTATCATGTTGCTTTTGGGACTCATAACAAAGTTTAAACTTATAAAGTAAATTCCTTCAAAAGATAAAGATGCTTTTAACTTTCTTGATATGTTAGGAGGATAATAAATTAAATTAAACTATTGAAAACTCTGTAACATGACTAATTATTAATTTTTTAATCAGCTTAAAGGATTGAAGTTTGTACACTACATCATAGCCTAATATTAAAAAAACATATTCTAGTATAGATATAAAAGAATGAAAATTGAATCTCCACCAATAACAAGAGCTATGTCAAAATAAACAATAACATAGAAAAAATGCAAACCATACTTACAATAGGCCTATAGAGCATTTAATACATTTATGTTTTCAACATAGTATATGTAGCATGAAAAAAATTTAACTAAAAGTCCTTGCACCATGAAATACATGTTAGTAGTTTCACTATACAATGGAAATTTTTCTATAATTTCATGACCAATAAAAACACTGTGAATGCCTACTCACTCCACAGAAAAAAGAAAAATCAAAAGATTACAACATACATCGTTTCCATGAAGTTTGACCCTACAATGGTTGTTAAAATTATAGCAAATTCACAAAGTTAAAATCCCATGTCTATTCAAAAGCTAATAAAAGGAAGAAGGAAGTACTCTTTCAAAGACCTCACCTAATCATTAAATTGTTGGCATTATGATACAGGGGTCGTCCATGATGGCAACTCACTCACAGGTCAGTTCAAATTTGATAAAGGGAAACTCACACTGTAACAGGTCAATTCAAAGGTAAGAGGATAATGGTACAGAAGAACATGAAGTTGGAATAGAGGACTGTGGAGTATCAAAGAAGGTACATTTTGATGGTTATTTCAGTATCTTTTCATTAGGACTTATAAGCCTTTTTGCATCATGAACTTAGAAAATGATAAAGAAGTATAACGAAACATGTGAGATTAATATAGAACGCTAACAATTGTCGTTTCCATGTACAGGAGGGAGGAAAAACGAAAAATGGCCATCCTAAAGGAAAAGACAAAGATGGGTTAACTGATGTCCCTTCGATGGGAGACCGCATGCAAACCAGATCAAAACGGACCAACCTAGGAAAGAAAGCGGAGATATCAACTCGGCGCAGAAAAGAGAAAAAGTGACTCAGGATTAATGGTTCTGTGAATCCCTCAGGATCCTTGATCCTAAGGGATCATTTTTTTATCTATTTCTGCATATAGATATCTCCATCGTCACCCTCATATAAGGGGAAACATTGTTAGCTAAAAATGTGGTGATGCTCTTATGTAATTTCCTTTAAAGGATCAAAACTATGATCGTTATGTCCTGTTAAGACTTTCGCTACTGTAATTTTACTTCATGCATTAATACAGACTTGGTTACTATTTTATCTTTGAGCCTGGAATCACCTCAAGCGGTGTACCCATGGAGGATAAGGGCTCGGCCCTGGAGGAAACTTGCTTTTGTACCATTACGCGTGGTTTCTGTGTGGTTTGCTTATCAACGTGATCTAGTAATCTGATGTCACATGCTTTGTCGTGTTTAACCCATTAATGTTCCACAAAACAAGAGTGTTGTATTGACACTACGTCATATTACTATTCCTTTAGGTGTTGGTATAATACGGTTAGTTTCTACATGATACTGTTGTTCCATTACAGAGTTTTTGTGTTATGCAATTGTGCCTTAACATTACAGAATTTATCTTGGAAGCTCTGATTCTATATGATTATTGGATTCTCGAATATTACTGTTTCACCTTGAGATGCAATCGTACGCTTTCTAATTAGAGTGACAGCTGAATGAGATTGAGCATATTGTGTTTATATGATTTTCAGTGTTGTTCCATCACGTATCCGTAGGCAATGTTGTTCCATTTGTGTGTATATCTTTAAGAATGAAGGATTGATGTTTGGTTATGACTAATGCACGTGATTTAATAGATTCAAAGCTTGTTAGAATTAGTTACTACTCTATTCCTTGATTGTTGTTCCATTTTTGAATTGTTGTTCCATTTCTGAATTGTTGTTCCATTTCTAAATTTTTGTTCCATTTCAGAATTATCGTTCTATTTTAAGGTTGTTGTTCCATTTCATTGTTGTTCGATTTATCTACCGTTTCATTTTTGTTATTTGTTATTTTGGTGTGAAGGACGATCTCAGGCTGTAGTGAGCATTGGCATCTGCTACCCGGCTCCCAGATCCCTGATCTGTTCTCTAATTTCCGTTCCATCAGTTTCTAAAGGGATGGGTTATTGCTACTAAACCCTTAACTGATACATTGCTTAGTATCTGAATGTGTGATTTATTCTTTTGAAGTAGTTAAGTTGTAGACATGCATCTATTGACTTTTGTATTTTCAAACAACTGTACTACGAGCATTACTCTGGAAAATTCTAAGCCTTAGACTAAGACACTCTTTGAAATAGAAAAATGTTCCCGGATTGACATATTAATGTGAGGTAACTAGAGGTGAAAGAGACCCTTTTTATAGCTCCACATTTTGGCGTCATTGCCGAGGAAAGAAAGTAGCCATTTGTTCTTTTTCTCAGAGTAGTGTACGAGCCAGCTAAGGAAGAATTGGGCTTTGAAAACAAAAGGTAAGAACCTATGTGTGGAGCATGTAAATGCCCTGCTCCTTTGCCCGCTTTGCTGTAGATTTGCTGTTGTTTCTTAAGTAGGATTTAGTAGTTAATTTGAGTGCATGATTAAGAAGAAAAAGCGAGAGAAAACTTCCAAACCTTTACCAAAGACAGAAAAAGCTAAGGGGTCGGTGACCCTTGACCGATCAACCTTCATAGACGAAATCTATAAGAAAGCTGAATCTCAGCCCTTAGTAGGACCCAGGAAAATTACTTCTAAATAGCCTACTAGCTCCCTTTAGGCCACAAGTTTACCATCTGTAGCCTTTGCTAAGGTGCATAGTCAAACTAACAAGTAGGACTTTCAAGAAATTGAAAATTCTACTCCAGTGCTATTGGAGGAAGGGAATTTCAGTAATCTTTGTGAAGGAGGAGGAGGGATATGGGAAACTGAGGAACTAAGATCTCCTCTTAGGACAACTCAGCCATTGAGCAGCCTAGACAAAGGAACTGCTACAAAAATTACTATTGGAGAAACCCAATCTCCTTAGTCAATAGTCCCAGATAGAGGAAGTGCTATTAAAACTATTCCTGTCAAAGCCATTCCCTCTCAACCTAAGAACACCCTCCTAGATATCCCAGAAGGTTATTGGCATATATTTGACCCAATGGATCAAAACCAGCCAAACACCTAAACCTCTACATTACAATACCCCATAGTGGATTCTGCAGCAAATGCCCCCATGAAAGCAATCCCTCTTCAACACATCCCTACATTCCATGGGCTTACATCAGAAGAACTGGATGCATTTTTATTTGAATTTGATGTATTGTGCAGGGGATAAGATTACACCACTGACCCCCAGAAACTGAAATTGTTTCCCTCTACACTAAAAGCGGCTGCTTTAAGATGGTTTATGGGATTAGGTGGTGGGGTTATAAATAACTAGGAACAAATGAAAGAATCTTTTCTAAAAAAATACCAGGACTATTACAGGTCTAGAGAACTGAAAGATGAAACATTCCAGATGATAGCTAGACCAAATGAAACATTAGAAGAGTATGTGGAATGTTTCCAGTATAATCTACAAATATCTCCCTATGCATCACTTCCTTTACCCAACAACATGTTGAAAACAACATTAATAAGGGGCATGAAGGAACAATGGATTGAAATGTTAAACATTATGGGAAAAGGGGATATTTATCAGAAAGTTTTTCTGACATTATTGATTTATGTATCAGGAGCTCGAGAGGCAGCACACCAATAAAATCGGCTAGAACATGATCGGTTTGTAAGAGAGAATAAAATCTCATTAGAAGAGTAACGCGTGTAGAAATCAAAAATTTATTAGAAAATTTTAAAACTGATATACTAGGGACACTGACTACACAATTGGATATTTTGCAGACCAAGCAGAAGCAAATGGAGGCAGAACAGAATTTGGCAATCTTCTGCCCCAGATGCAGGAAGAAGCATAGCCATAAGGAGTGTCCACAGTATGCAGTCCAAACATGCGCCATCTGTACAAGAGATCACTCTACAGAAAGTTGTCCCTCACTACCTGGACTGAAAGTAGTATATAAGGAAGCAGAAGAAGAGCCAGAAGCAGTGTATTTCCTCAATCGGTGCCGTTAGTGGTAGCCGCAACAAACTGGTATGTTTCCAGTTTCAACTTCTTCTTTTCATTCTCCAAAGTATAATACTCAACAGTATAATGCGTGGCAAAGTCAATTTCAGCCCCCATTTCCAAACTGGTCACCACAGTCATTTCTTTCTGCAAAACCCGTGGCTGAATCAGAAAAGCCAATCTGGTTGGCCGAACCATCCTTATACCCCACCATATTGGCAAAACAACCCATACCCACCACAATGGACTCCCCCTACTTCACAAAGCTCAGATTGGTAGACAAACTGGCAGAGACCACTGCATCAGCCAGTAGGAACTATCCCTCTCCCTCAACCTACACTGCCAGCATTACAGCAAAATCCCCAGTCTAATCTGAGACCACAAATCCCAGCCCAACACAACCCCAACTCAAATAACAAACCGGTCCAATCTCTCCAAATCATAGAAACACCAGAAGTAGGACCTGATCTGAGGGAGTGTAATGATCTTCAATTAAGATCTGGGCGTATTATTCAAACTGAGAGAATTAAAATAGTTCAGATTGAAGATCAGTTACCTAGAGAACATCTATCACATGAAGAGGATGTGAATAAACAACAAACTAATAATAAAGCAGCCACATCCTCTCCCCCATTCCCAGAATGATTAGTCATACCTCGACCTATACAACAACTTGATTTTGATATTCTGGGAGAATTACAAAATTTGTACATAAAAATTCCATTCCTCCAAGCCATTCAAGACATCTCGATAACGCAAAAACTATAAAATAATTGTGCATAAAAAGTCCAATGAGGAATATAATAAATAATCCAAGAGTTCAAGTAGTCAACACTTTATCTTACTAATTATCAGGAAAAGAAACACCCATTAAATACAAAGACCCAAGAAACCCAATAGTAATTGTCCAAACTTATGGTCAAACCCTGCACAATGCCTTAGTTGATCTTGGAGCTTCAATCAATATCTTAACAACCACTACTTTCCAAAATCTAGGCATTACATCTGTAGGACCCACCCCCACTTTGTTAGAATTGGCTGACCAATCTGTGGTTAGGCCAGAGGGCATATTAAATGATGTCATGGTCTCAGTTGACTCCTGGGAATATCCAACTAATTTTCTGATAATAAATCCTAAAATCCAACTTGATGGACATTCATTGATCCTAGGAAGACCTTGGCTCGCCACTACGGATGCCTATATTGGCTTTCGGCAAGGGAATATGATCATAACCAGGGGAGCAGATATCAAGAATTTAGTGCTATATCCCCCAACACAGCGAGGTGTCACAATATTCGAAACTAATAGGCACCCTGTATCATATCTTACTGATAACATTAGATCTCCATTAACTATACAAGAACCACTTGAGTTCAAAGACCAAACATCAGATGATGCCATCAACAATTTCATTAGCCAAACTGAACTCACATCTCGCACGCAATGTCATATGATAAAAGCAGCATTTGATAATGAATTAGAGGAAGATCCTCCGAAAGATACACAAGATCATACAATTCCTGTCACCTTTGTTGCAAATACTAAAATTGTGGAAATTGAACCTGGAAAAACGCTAAACATTAATGCCAACCTCACATCCAAACAAGAAACAAAGCTCATCGATATGTTAAGGAAATATAAAGAAGGATTTGCATGGTACTAGCCTGATATGAAAGGAATTGACCCCCAGTTATGTACACACCATATTTACATAGAAAAGGATGCAAGACCTGTTAGACAGCCTCAGAGAAGACTAAATCCTCATCTAAAAGAGGTGATAAAAGATGAGCTTCAAAAACTTTTAGATGTTAACTTTATCTACCCTATCTCAGATAGTAAATGGGTCTCCCCGCTTGTGATGGTACCAAAAAAGAATGGGAAATGTTGAATCTATGTGGACTATAGGGAGCTAAATAAAGCAACACAAAAAGGCCATTTCCCTCTCCCATTCATCGACCAAGTATTAGACACTTTGGCAGGAAAGAAATTCTTTTCTTTCCTTGATGGTTTCAGTGGGTACAACCAAATATAGATTGCCCCTGAAGATCAAAACAAAACAACTTTTACTTGTCCTTGGGGAACATTTTCCTACCGAGTTTTACCTTTTGGCTTATGCAATGCCCCTGCCACATTCCAAAGGGCTATCCTGACCATTTTTTCAGACCTAATCAATGAAGGATTGGAAGTATATATTGACGACTTTACTCCATACGGAGATCAGTTTGACCCAGCACTAGATACACTAGAAAAAGTCCTACAACGTTGCATTGCTACCAAGCTTTGTTTAAGCCATGAAAAAGGTTATATGATGATGACTGAAGGACTTATTTTAGGACACTATATTTCAGCAGATGGCATTCAGGTAGATCCAGCCAAAATCCAAATACTTCTGCTTATTCCAAAGAAGCCAGTGAATGTAGCGGTCTGGAAGGCGGTGGAAGTGAGTGCAAGGCTTGGGCGTGTCAAGTAGTTAGGAGCGAAAGGTCCCTTTGTGTGCTCCACTAGCCTTGCGGGCAACTTCTCTCTAATTGGACTCTTAACTCTCCATTTTGGTGCTCACTCCCACCACTCAAACAAAGATACGTAGCTTTCTTAGATATTCTAGTTATTACAGAAGGTTTATAGAACATTATTCACGTATTGTTGCACCCTTGTATGCACTAACTGGTAACATTGATTTTCTTTGGATAGAGAAATGTGAACGTGCTTTCAAGGATCTGAAGAAGCTCGTATCCATAGCCCCATTCCTTCGAGGACCAAATTAGGATTTGCCATTCCATATATCATATGATGCCTCAGACACAACCATTGGAGCGGTCCTTGGGCAAGAAGAGGATAGAAAACCATATGCAATTTATTACATTAGCAAAAATCTATCCCTTGCTGAATTAAACTATACTATCACTGAAAAATAATTTCTAGCCGTTATACATGCTGTCAATAAGTTCAGACATTACATTACTAGATATCCTGTTATCTTGTACACAAATCATTCTGCTATAAAATATTTAGCAAACAAGCCTATCACAAATGGCAAAATAACTAGATGGCTGATTTTATTCCAGGAATTTGATATTACAATCAAGGATCGACCTGGAAAAGAAAACCTGGTAGCTGATTTCCTCTCAAGAATGCCAAAGCCAGTTGATGCAGCAACAGTTGAAGATTAATTTCCGTATGAGCATCTCTTTACTATCGCTATTCAAACACCGTGGTATGTTAATGTTGCCAATTACCTAGCAGTAGATAAGTTACCAAACCATCTAACCCCTAATGAGCAAAAACAGATTGTTCAGTGAAGTACTAGATTTTCCTGGATTGGGGGCTATTTGTTTCACACAGGGGCAGACATGCATATCAGGAGATGCATTCGAGAGGATGATATTTTTGACATTTTGAAAGCCTTCCATGACCAACCATGTGGTGGACATTTCGCTAATTGCAGAACTGGACATAAAGTGTTACAAACAGGGTATTATTGGCCCACAATTTTCAAAGATGCAAATAAATTTGTCCAAGCCTGTGACGGTTGCTATAGAGTGGGACGCTGTAGTCAGTCGGATGAGATGACTCTGAAACCACAACTAGTCATTGATCGATTTGAGCGATGGGCTCTTCATTTCGTCGGACCGATCAACCCATCATCAAACCAAAAAACATATATTTTGGTGGCAACAGAATATGTCACCAAGTGGGTTGAAGCAGAGGCATTGCCAAGAGCCACAAAAGACTTTGTCATACAGTTCCTACTCCATTTATTTGTACGTTATGGCTTTCCAAGAGAAATAATTACAGACGGTGGACCACAGTTTGCTGGAAATAGAATAGGTGCAACACTCAACAACTATCATGTCGAGCATAAAATCACTACTCCATACCAACCACAGGTAAATGGCCAAGTAAAAAGCAGCAATAAAATAATAGAAACAATCCTAACGAAATCTATTGCATCACATAGACATGATTGGGCTACCAGACTACCTGAAGCATTGTGGGCTTATAGAACAACATGGAGGAGTACCACTGGTTACTCACCTTATCAGATAGTGTTTGGAAAACAACCTATTTTCCCCATAGAATTCGAAATCGAAACATTACGAACAACACAGGAAGTTGGTTTAGACCTAACTGAGGCACAGACTAATCGACTACAACAGATCAATTATCTGGATGAAATTAGGCTCTCTGCACTTCAAAACACTTCTTTGATCCAGCAGCGAAGAGCTAAATGGCATGATTCTCTCATTAAAAATAAAGTCTTCCACGAAGGAGACTGGGCTCTTTTGTACGACTCCAAGTTTCATGACTTCCCCGGGAAACTCCAGAAGGTACATGACAATGGTACCCTTACTCTAATCACTATTGATGGTTCTGGATATGCCTTTAAGGCAAATGACCATCGAGTTCATCTCTATCACAAACCACTTACTCGGGAGTCCTTCTGCCAACAGTTACGCCAAGATTCTGATATGGAGATTTTGGGGGAGGAAGAGAAGTCTTCCTCACCTATAATTCACTAGGGAATTTACTTTTCTTTACAGTCTGGACATAATTTCTTGAGTTATTTGTGTACATATCTTTGAAACAAAGTTTTGTTGTTTCTACTATTCCTTTTCCAAAAGGAACGACATTAGTTGTCTTTGCTATTCTCTTTTCCAGAGGAACAATGCTTGTGTGTTTTTGTTGTTCCTTTTCCAAAGGAACAACATTTGTGTGTTTTTTTTGTTCCTTTTCCAAAGGAAAAACATTTGTGTGTTTTTGTTGTTCATTTTTCAAAGGAACGACAATTTTGGATTTCTGTTGTTCATTTTCCAAAGGAACAACAATTTTGGATCTCTACTGTTCCTTTTCCAAAGGAACAACACTTTTGATTTATGTTGTTCCTTTTTTAAAGGGAACAACATTTTTTATTTCTGTTGTCCCTTTTCCAAAGGAATAACATTTGTGTGTTTTTGTTGTTCCCGTTCCAAAGGAACAACAATTTTGGATTTCTACTATTCCTTTTCCAAAGGAACAACATTTGTGTATTTTTGTTGTTCCTTTTCAAAAGGAACAATAATTTTGGATTTTTGTTGTTCCTTTTCCAAAAGAACAACATTTTTTATTTTTGTTGTTCATTTGCCAAAGGAACAACATTTTTTATTTCTGTTGTTCCTTCTACAAAGGAACAACACTTTTTCTTTCTATTGTTCCTTTTCCAAAGGAAGAACACTTTTGATTTTTGTTGTTCCTTTTCCAAAGGAACAAGATTTGTGTTTTTGTTGTTCTTTATCCAATGGAACAACAATTTTGGATTTCTGCTATTCATTTTCCAAAGGAACAACACTTTTTATTTCTGTTGTTCATTTTCCAAAGGAACAACGTTTTTTATTTCTGTTGTTCATTTTCCAAAGGAACGACATTTTTGCTTTCTGTTGTTCATTTTCCAAAGGAACAACACTTTTGATTTATGTTGTTCCTTTTCCAAAGGAACAACATTTGTGTGTTTTTGTTGTTCCTTTTTCAAAGGAACAACAATTTTGGATTTCTGTTGTTCCTTTCCCAAAGGAACAACACTTTTACTTTTTGTTGTTTCTTTTCCAAAGGAACGACATATGTGTTTTTTTATTGTTCCTTTTCCAAAGGAAAAACACTTTTTCTTTCTGTTGTTCCCTCTCCAAAGGAATGGCATTTGTATGTTTTGTTGTTCCTTTTCCAAAGGAAAAACATTTGTGAACTATTGTTGCTCCTTTCCTCAAAAAGAACAACACTTGTATGCTTTTACTCTCCCTGTGGAACAACTTGTCCCTTTTGTTGTTCTAAATTGAGGATGCTTATTGCTTATGCTCTTTCAAGTCTTTTTGAATACAGCTATGCACTTATGTAATGGGAACAAAAACACAACATACAAAAATCAGTCAATCATAAATGACTATCTTTATAAGAAACAACCCTGAACTGGTGAGAAGACCGAAGGAAAGACATGCTTATTCATCATCTTTTGCTGTCATTGTTCTACTAATCATGTTTTGATTGGTTATTTATATCATGATGGTCCCTTTTAATCCTCTTTGATTATCATTAAGCAATAAGAGAAAAGGATCTATACCTTCCTATTGGGATATTAAGACTTCTTCCACCATTCCTACTCTTAAGGAGTGTTGAACCACCCTTTGTGTATAAATAGGGAAGGCACTTCATGAAAACAAAAAAAAAGGGAGCAAACATGATTTATAAATTGTCAAATTGCAGGATAGGAAGTCTCATTAAAAGCTGGCCTACCATGATCATCAGGATGGAAGCGAAGTGGCATTCCCACTATGGCCACCATGCTAGGGATATGGTACAAAAGGTATATCAAACAAACAACCCTTGGAATAGGAGGTCTCATCACGAGCTGGCCCGCCCACTATTCGCCCCTTCCTCGTGAATGGCATTATGGCTAACTGGTCACCAAGCTAGCATAATGGCCTAGATTTTGACATTATACAATGTTCCCTAGCATACACAAAGGACTATGGTTCCATGGGTGAAATAAACAACTCTGCCAAGGTTATGGACACCTGTCGGTAGCAGAGCACTATTAATAGTAATGAATTCACATTATTTACACCAACAGGTAAGTTATTTGCATCCTTTTGTTTCTTATGTCGTGGTAATCAATTATATGTTATTACCCCAACCATATAACGCATGACTATATATTATCACCAATCATTACAGAACCAGTGATAATGACCGCATGAGACTCTCTATTTATGGCAAATGTCTTATCCCCAACCTTGCATCAAATCACCGTAGTCTCTTACGTATTCAAGCGATGCAACTTCATACCTCGATTTCAGTAATAGGCTATTTTTGTAAACATGGCATATTGCCATACACTGTTCCTTAAAGCTTTGTTGCAGAATGGGTGTTGCTCCTTTATTTGACGGCTGGGAAAACCTATCATATTGCGGGGGGGGAGGTTAACCTCATCATTCCCCAGATTACGTGTCAGCTAGCTATTCGGGAGATTGTGTACTAGGGTATAGCATGGCTCAATGGTATTATGTCTTCTTATTTTTTTGTTTTTTCTGCATGATTTGTTGTTTAAAGCCATTTCCACTGTATACGCTACAACATTAGAGTTTGAATGGGTTTTACTTCCTTCGGCTTCTCTGTGTTTCAACAAACAGATGTCATTCCTTTGAGAATTCACAGTGAAACTATGGGAGGAAGGTCAAGTCGTAGAGGACCGCAAGTGTTAACTGATTCGGTTACGGCCCAGGAAATCCTGGCAAGAGAAGTATGGTTGACCTATCTTAACTGCTTGAAGGAGTCTAATGAAACAATAGTAATTGAATTCTTGTAGAACTTGCAAGAGACTACTCCATGGTAAGAGGAAAACGCATAGCAGTCACCGATGACATAATTGCAGAAGTCTCAGGACTGCCATCCACTGGACCAGTATGGACGTTAAAGAAGGAGAGGCTGCAGAAGATTATAGAGATCTTCCAGGACAAGGGACAGAGCCTGACAATTCTAGGAAAGGGGGTTCTACCAACAGCACTAGGAGAGCCGTGGGAAGAATTAGTAAAGACCATCCAAAGCTATATCACCTGTGAAGGTAGAAAAGACGTGCTAAGATCATGACATCTTAAACTCTTAGCTGTTCTAAAACAGAAATTCTCTGTAAATTTACCTGCATTGTTGAATTCATTACTTCATGATGTTGCACGGAGCATGAAAAAGGCATAGCACGTAGAGTCAGTTCTTAGTCATCGCGGATTGATTCGGTTGATAGTCAACCATAGTCTCACCCAGCAGCAGAGCAGCTGGGAAGAGCCAATTACCATTGTAAATGGGGGTTGGCCACACCTAAACATCCAGAAAAATGGAAACAGGTCACTAGCACACCCCAACGTCTAGAAAAATGAAAGCAGGTCATTAGCGCACCCGAGCAACCCGAAAAACACAAGAAGTCGACAAAGCAGAAACATGTTACCAGCACACCTGAGCAATCGGAAAAATGTAGGAAATCAGTCTGGTTAGCACAGCTATGAAGGGGGGTGGAGAAGCCCTAGGAAGGCACTAGCCAGCCGATGGAAATAAAAGATGAACAATCCCCATGGGCAGACAAGGAAACGGAAGTGCAGGATGAGGAAGCAAAGTAGTCTGCAGAAGTAGAAGAAGAAGAAGTAAAATAAGAAGAAGAAAAAGAGGAGGCAGAACAATCTACAGAAGAAGGAGAAGAAGAGGAGGTAGAGCAATCTGCAAAAGGAGAAGAAGAAAAAGAGGAATAAGATGAGAAATCTGAGCAGGAAGGAGATGAAGGAAAAGAAGCCGAGCAATCCGAGCGGGAGGAGGGAATGGAATAGCAGGAAGGTAGCCCATTGCAACACCCATTAGGGGAAGGTGAATTGGCCAAAGTTTTGGCCAATATGGGTGAATATGGCCAACCTTCTAGTCCATCAGATGTCCATGCTGGAGAGAAACCCCAAGAGAAAGATGCACCCGAGGAATCACGTGCAATGGAGGCAGAAGTAGAAAATATGCCTATTTATGATGAGAAGATGTCTGAAAACATTGAGCAGGAACAACCCTTTACTAATCAGAAGGCACCATAAGAAAGTCCGAAGGAAATAAGGGTAGAAAAAAAATAGCCCAAGAAACAACAGAGCCAATTAAGGTTCTTGCCCTGGAACAACCACCCTAGGAAGAAAATCAGGAAGCTAGCCACAGTCCCGACCGAAGTGAACAGCATGATGTTCCTTCTGAAGAAATGGTGTAAATAAGGGAATTGCGAAAGGAACAACATAGATTATTGAACATAAAAGTCCAGCTTCACCAGCAGATTAGGATTCTAATGGCAAGGCAAAGGGTAAAAGGAACTTCAGGAAGGAAAAGTATGACCACGCCAGCAAAACCCCTTAAGGGCAAGAGGCGAAGGACTAGAATCCATCCTGCTACTCAAAACCCTGTCAAAAGCCAAGTTGTTGTTCCAAATGAAGCTGAAAAACAGACTGTTGTTCCAATTGAAAAGGAACAACAATGGTCTGATGTTCATGTTAAAATAGAAATGGATGAAATGATGACCCGTGATAAGGAAATTCAGATGCAGGCACCACTTTTGAGGAGTAATAAGGGTGTTGAACTCGAAGCAACGCAGTAGGAAAGTTCAGGTAAAGCTCTTGGCCTCCACTACTGCATGGAAAAAGGATCCGAAAACAGTAACCCTCCAAAAGGGTTTGAAGCAAGCTCAACAATAAGTAGAAAAGCTTAAGGAGCAAATGGTCCCCCGAGAAAAATATGAAGAACTACAACAGTAGCTAAGGAACGTCAACTTATCTGAAAGCCAGGCCTTCGAAGGATGGCGGAAGAAACAAGAGAAATTTGCAAAGGTAACTCGTAGGTTAGATATAGTTATCAAACAGATGAATACCTTGTGTTCTCTATACAATGACATCGTAACATGTAGAGTCGCTACTAAGAACTATGCCTTGTTTTTAATGGAAAGGTATTTGCAATTGAAAATAAAGGTTGTTAAAGCAGGTGCTCCCATACAAATTAACACCATAGATGATTTCATAAACTGCTGTAAACACTACGGGGTAAAGTGCGGAGATTATTGTGTGAATTATACTTTCATAACCTTGTAGTAGAACAGGAGACCGAACTGAACCCTGGCCCTTTTGTTGGGGACATTCAATTACAGTCATTTATTTCATTTGCAGTTAATCAAATTAAATGGATCAAAGCCTATAATGATTTTCAAAGACAAAAAAATTGATTAGATCTATGGATAAGAGCTGATCCTAGGGACCCAGAACAGTTATGTAGGAAACATAGAAACCTCATGAAGACTCCAGGAGTGATTGAAGCATTAGGACCCATGCATGAGGCAATCATTCGGCAGGGACTTGAATACTTTTCCTTTATCAAATACCCTACCATTAATGTAGCCAAATTTCGATATCGAATATCTAATCTGAATATCCAGCTCAGAGAACCATTTAAGTATGAGAATTTTAAACTAGTTGCCAATCATTTTCCCCTCTATGGCGAAATTGTTTTGAGGGAAGGGCCATCTTGGTTAGGATATAGGTTCCAGAGTCCAATCATTTGGCATCATGCACCTGGATACCAAGCCCTGTATGAGATGCCTGAGGGTAAGATAGGCCATTTCTTTGATTACTTAGTTTTGCATCACGACTGTAAGCCTACACATGAGATTCCATCTCCAGCCTACTCACTCACGGCCTTACATGTCAACTACAATGTTTTCATGAGGCCATGAAAAAGGGTAAGCACGGGGGTGTGTGGAGTATCAAAGAAGGTATGTTTTGATGGTTATTTCAGTATCTTTTTATTAGGACTTATAAGCCTTTTTGCATCATGAACTTAGAAAATGATAAATAATTATAACGAAACATGTGAGATTAATATAGAATGCTAACAATTGTTGTTTCCATGTATAGGAGGAAGGAAAAACGAAAATTTTTCATCCTAAATGAAAAGAAAAACATGGGTTAACCGTTTTCCCTTTGACGGGAGACCACATGCAAACTAGATCAAAATGGACCAACCTAGGAAAGGAAGCGTACGTATCAGCTCGGTGCAGAAAAGAGAAGAAGTGACTTAGGATTAATGGTTCTGCGAATCCCTCAGGATCCTTGATCCTGAGGGATCGTTGTTCTATCTATTTCTGCATATAGATATCTCCGTCGTCACGCTTATATAAGGGGAAGCATTGTTAGCTAAAAGTGTGGTGATGCTCTTATGTAATTTCTTTTAAAGGATCAAAACTATGATCGTTATGTCCTGTTAAGACTTTCTCTACTCTAATTTTACTTCATGCATTAATATAGACTCGGTTACTCTTTTATCTTTGACCATGGAATAACCTCAAGCGGTGTACCCTTGGAGGCTAAGGACCCAGCCCTGGAGGACACTTGCTCTTGTACCATTACGCCTGGTTTCTGTGTGGTTTGCTTATCAATGTGATCTAGTAATCTGATGTCACATGCTCTATCGTGTTTAAACTATTAATGTTCCTGAAAACAAAAGTGTTGTATTGACACTACATCATATTACTATTCCTTTAGGTGTTGGTATAATACGCTTAGTTTCTACATGATATTGTTGTTCCATTACAGAGTTTTTGTTTTATGCAATTGTGCCTTAACATTACAGAATTTATCTTGGAAGCTCTAATTGTATATGATTATTGGATTCTAAAATATTATTGTTTCATCTTGATATGCAATTGTACACTTTCTAATTAGAGTGACAACTAAATCATATTGAGCATGTTGTGTTTATATGATTTTCAGTATTGTTCCATCACGTATCCGTAGGCAGTGCTGTTCCATTTTTGTGTATATCTTTAAGAATGAATGATTGATGTTTGGTTATGACTAATGCACGTGATTTAATAGATTCAAAGCTTGTTAGACTTAGTTACTGCTCTATTCCTTGATTGTTTTTCCATTTCTGAATTTTTGTTCCATTTCTGAATTGTTGTTCCATTTCTAAATTGTTGTTCCATTTCAGAATTGTTGTTCTATTTTAAGGTTGTTGCTCCATTTCATTGCTGTTCGATTTATCTTTCGTTCCATTTTCGTTATTTGTTATTTTGGTGTGAAGGATGATCTCAGGCTATAGTGAGCATTGGCATCTCTTGCCCGGCTCCCAGATCCCTGATCTGTTCTCCACTTTATTTTCCATCAGTTTCTAAACGGATGGGTTATTGCTACCGAACCCTTGACTGATACCGAACCCTTGACTGATACATTGCTTAGTATCTGAATGTGTGATTTAGCCTTCTGAAGTAGTTAAGTTGTAGACATGCATCTATTGACTTTTGTATTTTCAAACAACTGTACTATGAGCATTACTCTGGCGAATGCTAAGCCTCAGACTGAGACACTCTTTGAAATAGGAAAACATTCCCGGATTGACATATTAATGTGAGGTAACTAGAGGTGAAAGAGACCCTTTTTATAGCTCCACAAGGACTACTGATCAAAATCAAGAAGATGAAGAAAATAGATCTTTCAAGTTATTTTAAGTCATATACGTAGGTTCACCTTGTCAAAATACCATATACACTCAGGTTCACAGACCAAAAAGGGCGTATTTGTATGCATGCACTTTCACAAGAGGAAGAGTGTGTATGGGTTGGAAAGCCAATGAAATTTAATATTAAAGAATATCGAGGATCAATACCATGCTATTAGCCCACAATATTGAGTGTAGCAATGGTTATTTGATCTCGTCCAATAATACCATAGTACTAACTGTTGTTTTGGTCTGAGGTATTGAGAAAGACCAAAAACTATATATGGTGGAGAAGATCAAATGGCCAAGTGTGCAAGTGAAAGGTTTTTTCATGAATACTTATGTTTGAAGTATATCTTATGTTGTAAGGGGTACACTTATGATATAATCTGAAATATTTTGTGCACCTTGGATACAATGTTGGATCAGGATCATGAGACCTGAAATCACTTATCATTGTATGATCTGATATCGGTTGGGCTAGATCTAATTGCTTACACATGTCTTATAATTTAAATGTCATGGTGTGGGTATGTATGAAGTCTAGAATAGCAATGAAGTTTTTAGTTAGTATTTGTAGTTCTATACGCTAGTTCACCTTGTTGAAGGCACGTATACAAGCTGGTTCGACTCTCAAAAGAAGTGCATACAAAAGAAAAGCCTATTATTCAGTAATGATTTATCTATCTTAGAGTGCTGCTATTATAGTATTGTTTGTAAATGAAGTCTTCTTAGATTTGAAAGTAGAACTGAATGCATAAGGAGATTGAGTCTGATGCATTGATTCATTAAGTGAGAAGGGTGATCTTTGCTACTAACTATTTAGATCTCTTTAATTTAATAGTACATCTTCAGAATATTATTGGTTGGTACATATTTGATTCATAAGTTTTTATGATTCAGTAACTTTGAAGGTACACACAGGTTTTGTTAAAGGGGGTAGCATATACATGTAGATTAGTTTCATTAAATTAGTGTATTCATTCTCACATATGATTTTTGAGGTTACAACTGGTTCTGGTTGATGATACAGGTTTCTGGGTTTAACAAAGTGTTTTGGTGATAGTGATCTAACTATTCAGATTGATTTCTTGTTGTTAGATGTAGTTATTCCAGTGGAGATTAATTGTGTGCTTATGTACCAGGAGTCTCCAGTCTGAAAATTTTTGAAACGTGGTCCCTGGAAGAAGAGAGAAGGTTGTAGCCTTCTCTAGGTATACACCTTCATACTGGTAAACACATAAGCTAGTACAAGAGCTAGGTGGTTGTAGCTCCCTTCTAAGAGAAGTTGGAAAATGAGAGAAATTTGTAGCCTTCTTTAGGTCGATGCTCGCATACTGGTATGAGTCTACACCAGTACAATATTGTAAACAAAGTTTCTTTATATGAGAAAGTATACAGAGACGACGTCAATAGGTGGTTTTTCTCTCGCATTGGATTTCCACCTTAAATCTTGGTGTTCATATGTGTTTCTTATGTGTGATGGTTTATTGTGTTATTATAGCTAATAGTTACTATTTAATAAAGTACTAATCCATTGATTAAAGATCAACACATGATGAATTAACGGAATCATAAGTTTTCTAGGTATAAGTTGGTTTCCTCAATAACAGTTCTGTGCACATGCAAGTTCACTTCACTAAAGTAGCGTATATAAATATGCTGGTGAAATGAGAATTTATTGAATTGTAAATACTTATTCACCCCCCCAGTATTATTTCCAACAATTGGAATCAGAGAAGGTCCTTCAGAAGAAGCTTCATCACTTGAAGGAAGATCTCTCAAGATGAGCAATCTTGAAGGTATGGGATCTATTAGACCACAAATATTCAATGGAATCGACTTAGTATATTGGATGATAAGAACCAGAGCCTGTATTCAGTCACCTCGAGCTGATGTTTGGGAAGTTGTGGAAGGATGATACCAATTTCCAGCAGCCATTCCTACATATACAATAGTTAAGAAGCTATACGAAACCAATGACAAAGAAGTCAATAGTTTATTACGAAGTTTGTCAGAATTAGAATTCATCAAAGTCATCCAGCTCAAGATAAAGAAAGAAATATGGGATAAAATCTGTCAAAGGTATGAAGGAGACTCCCAAGTAAAACGTGGTAAGCTCCAAACTCTCAGAATACAATATGAAACTCTCAAAACACATAGTGATGAAAGTATTTCTAGTTATTTTTTATGAGTAGATGAGGTTCTCAATTGTATGAAGAATCTGGGTGAAGAAATAAAGGAGGCTACTTCAGTAGAGAAAATTTATAGATCTTTGTCTTCTAAATTTGAGTCAAAAGTATCTTTCGTAGAATAAAAGTACGATATTTAATATATTATTGTTTTTCAACTTCATGGAATTTTAAATTTCTTTAAAATTAGGAAAGGAGGTCCATTAGATATTAGATCAGTCGCTTTCAAGGCTTCATCAAATGGAAAAGAAAAGGAATATCACAATGAATAAGAATATATTTCATAAGAAGACGAGGTAAACTTTTTCAAGAAGCTTCAACGGGGTTCCAGAAGATTCATACGTAACCTACCATTCAAATGATTTTCTTGTGGTAGAGTTGGCCATTATGCTAATAAATATGCTCGTAAACATAATAATGAAAAGGGAAAGGAGTCTGCAAAGGGTAATAGAAAGCAATTTTTTAATAGAAAATGTTATTATATTCTTCAAGATAGTGATGGCATGTATAATTGTGATGAAGGTGAATCTGAACAAGAATTTAAACTACTTATGTCTTATGACAATGATGACTTTATGTATGCTTTAGAAGAGGAAGATTTCATTGAAGAAATCACTCAACTTAAAATTTGTTTGGAAGAAAAGAATATGGTCATAAAAACGTTCACACATCAAATCACTGAAAGAGAAAAATACAATTAAAAATTAGAATGTGAAGTACTGAGTCTAAGAAAAGAACTTGAGAAGACAAGATATATTAATCTTATATTTGTGAAAGGATCAGAAACTTTAGATGGAATCATCAAGGTTTAGTGTTCGCCTATTATAAAGACTGGTCTTGGATATATTGGAGAAACATCCCAATCACAAAAGTCATCAGCCATCACCAGAAGCTACCTTAATGCAACAAAGCTAAGTGAATAGTGCGACAATCTTCAACAAAAGCATAAAAGTACTCAGGAAAATCATGCTCATTTTACTCCAAGGGTGAACATCAATAGAAGCATCAACCAAAAGGTAGACAATACCAAAATATATTATGATCATAGAAAATTCTTTAATAGACAATGTTTTTTATGCCATAAGTTTGGTCATAAAGTTGCTCAATGTGTTGTGTACAAAAATATCATGATTAGAGAAGCATGAAAACAAAGAAGCATGACAAGGATCAAGAAAAGTTTTTATAATAACTTTTCTCCTCTTTAAAATGAAATTTAACGTTCATTCTGAAATAACTTTGGTCATGAAGAATCTGAATGCATGAGTAAATTTTGGCCAACAATTCAAAACAGGAAAACATCAACAAATTCCAAGGTATTGAGAAAGAAGGAATTTCAATGAAAAGGATATGGTATAGGTTTGTTTGCAAAAGGACAAGAAAAACAACGGTACATTTATATCGAATGCTCTAAACACATGACAGGTGATTAAGATAAACTCCTTCCATATAATGCTTTAGAAAAAGAAAAGACTGTCTCTTTTGGAAATGACACACCAACTGTCATTAAGGGTAAAGGTTCTATTTATTTGAAAGAAAAGGTTCAAGCTATAAATGTTATGTATGTTGATGGTTTAAAGCATAACTTTTTGAGTGTCAATCAAGTGTATGATCAAGGAAATGAAGTTGTGTTTCGGTCAAATGGATGTGTGGTTCGTGATCTTGATCCAAGAAGGGTAATAATCAACGGTACAAGAACTTGAAGCAATCTATATATACTAAAAGGAGGTCAAGACCAATGCTATCTAAGAAAAATAGAAGAGAACACATCATGGTAGAGAAGATTAGGGCATATAAGATTTTCTCAAATAAGAAAAGCATGCAGACTCAAGGGAGTTCGTGATCTTCCAGATATGAGCATCCCAAAAAATACCATTTGCAAACCATGCCATGTCAGTAAGCAAACCAAAGTTAATTTCAATAAGAAATGAGGATCACCAAGTAAGCCTTTTGAACTCATTTATACTGATCTGTGTGGGCCAACAAGGAAAAAGTCACCTCGTGCAGAAGAATACTTCATAGATGAATGTTGGGTTAAGGCCATAGATGAAGAACTTGACCAAATTGAAAAGAGTGATACATGGGAATTAGTCCCTAGATCGAATGATAAAAATGTTATAGGAACAAAATGGATATTCAAGAATAAGTTGAATGAAAATGGAGAGGCGATTAGAAACAAAGGAATACTTGTTTCTAAAGGGTATGCTCAACAAGAAAGCATAGACTTTGAAGAAAACTTTGCACCTTTTTCCAGACTTGAAGCCATAAAAATGCTTCTTTCTCTTTCAAGCTTTCAAAAATTCAAAGTGCATCAAATGGATGTAAAATCTGCATTTCTTAATGGATACTTAGAAGAAAAATTTTATATTGAACAATGAGAAGGATTCATTTTAGGAAATGATTCAAAACTTGTCTACAAGCTCAAAAAGGCTCTATAGGGACTGAAACAAGCTCCAACGCCCTAGTATTATCGCCTTGACAAATATCTACAACAAGGTTTCACAAAAGGATTTGCAAACAACAACTTATACACAAGATTAAGAATGATAAACTGTTAATTATTGTTGCTTATGTTGATGATATCATCTTTGGTAGCAATGAAGAATCTATGAGTCAGAACTATACTTCGGTTATGCAACAAGAATTTGAAATGTCCTTACCTGGTGAACTAACTTATTTTCATGGTCTACAAGTACATCAAACAAAAGATGGTATTTCTCTTTCACAATCTAAATATCTCAAGGAAATTCTTAAGAAGTATGGAGTGGAAGATTCTGAACTAGTATGTACTCTAATAGTAATAGGATGTAGTCTTAGCTCTAATGATGAATCACCTACAGTGAATCAATGAGCATACATATCTATGATTGGAAGTATAATTTATCTAATAGGTACGAGACCAAATATCATGCATGCAATAGGAATTCTTGGAAGGTTCTAAGAAAATCCAAAAGGAATCACATCTTCATGTTGTAAAAATAATATTCAAATATCTCCAAGGGACTCAAGACTTTGGTCTATGGTATCCTAAAGATACAGATCTCACTCTTCATGCATATAGATATGTGGATTGGGTAGGAAATGTTAATGGTCGAAAGAGCACTATTGGAGGTGCATTCTATATGGGATCATGGCTAGTGTGGTGGTTCAGCAAGAAACAAAGTTCAATTGCCTTATGTACTACTGAAGCAAAATATGTGGCCATTTCATCTTGCTCCACACAAGTACTTTGGATGATGCAAATAGTGCAAGATATTAAAATCACATGTTCTCCACCCATCTCCATTCTATGTGAAAATACAAGTGTCACTAGTATTTCAAAAAATATTTTCATGCACTCCAAGACCAAGCACATCCCTATTAAGTACCATTTTATACAACAAAAAGTGCTTGAACAAAAGGTTAAATTGAAGTATTTTCCCTCCAACGAATAGGTTGATGATATATTTACCAAATTTCTACCCAGATAAACATTTGAATATCTCAAACAAAAGCTGGGAGTAGTTTCTGCACCATCCTACTATTAAATCCCTTTTTTAGAGGAATGGTTCATATATGTGGGTTTCATGAAGAAGAATCACGTATATATGTGAGTTTTTGTGGCTGCAGGAGCATATATGTTTTTCTGACAAAAAAATAATGGGTGAGAATCAAAATTAGCTTATGACATGGATGTTTAGTTTGATTTTGATGGTTACAGTTTGCTGATATGTTTTTTTCATTATTGTTTATTTGACTGATGAAGATGTCTTGATGAATGATTTGTTGACAATGCACAAGTAGCACAGTTTTAGGGGGAGCATTAGCCTTCAAAAACATTATACATTGTTAGCAAGATGGTTGCCAAATTTAGCTATGGCTTTAGATATTCATATCATTTGTTGTAAAGGTCATGTAAAGGCCTATGATGTCATAATATGTCTCTTTCTATCATGGTCTATTAATGAGTTCTTTTGGCCATATGATGTAATTTTTACTCCCACTACAAATGGGAAGGATGATGTAATAATTCCAATTATTCGTTCATGGATGAACATTTTTTATTTCCCCACTTGGTTGGGTGATTGATGTATGTATGTGTAACTGGTGATAGGAAGGTCATACTCACATAGTTGAGTTATAGAGAATTATTACTCTTTTGAAAAATATCTCTGTAGACTTTACAAGTAGTCACGGGGAGCATGGACAACATAGTGTATCTCAAAGGGTGAGAATACCTTGGTCTGCCCTTTTCCCTTGATGTCAAAAGGGGAGAGTATTTTGGTGTTGCTTGATAACTCTAACAGTTTCTACAACTTGAAGTAATCAACACCAATCTAGTTTCCATCAAGTCCAAAGGGGGAGATTGTTGGCATTATGATACAAGTGTTGTCCTTGATGGAAACTCACTCATAGGTCATTTCAGATTTGATCAAGGGAAACTCACATTGTAACAGGTCAATTCAGAGGTAACAGGGAAATGGTACGAAAGAAAAGGAAGTTGGAACAAAGGACTACTGATCAGAATCAAGAAGATGAATAAAAATGATGTTTCAAGTTAGTTTAAGCTATATATGTAGGTTCACCTTATCAAAACAATCTATGCACACAGGTTCAGAGAACAAGAGGGCATATACGTATGCACACACTTTCACGAGAGGAAAAGCACGTATGGGTTGGAAAATTAAGGAAATTTAAGATTAAATAATACCGAGGGTCCATACCATGGTATTACCCCATAATATTGAGTGGATTAATGGTTATTTGATCTTTTCCAAGAATACCACAGCTACTAAATGTTGTTTTGGTCCGAGGTATTGAGAAATCCCAAATGCTATATAAGGAGGAGAAGATAAAAGGGCCAATTGTGAAAGTGAAAGGGGTTTTCATCAATACTTGCATCTGAAGTATATCTTATGTTATAAGGGCTACGATTATGATATAATCTTAAATATTTTTCTCACCTTGGATACAATTTTTTATTAGGATCATGAGACCCAAAATGAATTATCATTGTATGATCTGTTATTTGTTAGGCTAGATCTAGTTTCTTACACATTCCTTATTATTTAAATGTCATGATTTGGGTATGCCTAAAGTCTGGAATAACAATGAATTCGTAAAGTTAGTATTTGTAGTTCTATACGCTAGTTTGCCTTGGTGAAGGTGCATATACACACTGGTTCGACTCTTCAAAGAAGCGTATGCAAAAGAAATCCACTTATTCAGAAATGATTGATCTATCTCATTAGTGTTGTTCTTCTACTAATGTCTATCAATGATGTCTTCTTAGATCTGAAAGTATAACTAAATGTATAAGGAGATTGAGTTTTATTGATTAATTGATTAAGTGAGAAGGGCGATATTTGTTGCTGACTATTTGATCTCTCTAATTTGAGAATAGATCTTCAAAATATAATTGGTTGGTACATATTTGATTAGAGGTTTGTAGGATTCACTAATTTTGAAGGTATACACAACTTTGGTTAAAGGAAGTAGCATATACATGTAGATTGGATTCACTAAAGTAGCATATGCATTACGAGATATAATTTTTGAGGTTATAGCTCATTCTGGTTGATGATAAAGGTTTATGGGTTTAGCACAGTGTTCTGGCGACAGTGATCTAACTATTCATATTGACATATTGTTGGTAGATAAAATTATTGCAATGGTGACTAATTGTGTGCTTATGTACCACAAGTATCCAGTCTAAAAATTTATGAAACATGGTCCCTTGAGGAAGAGAGATCGTAGCCTTCTGTAATTTGATGCATATGTACTGGTAAACATATCAACTATTACAAGAGGTAGGGGGTTGTAGCTCCCTTGAAGTAGAATCTATAAAATGAGAGAAGGTGGTAGCCTTCTGCAGATGGGTGCCTATGCATTGTTATGAGTCTGCACTAGTACAAGATTCTAAATAGATTTTCCCCATATTAAAAATAAGACAGAGACGACAACAACATGTGGTTATTCTCATGCATTGGGTTTCCCCTCAAATCTTGGTGTTCATGTTTTTCGCTTATATGTGATGGTTTATTATGTTATTACTGCTCATAGTTACTGTTTAATAAAGTACTAATCCACTGATTAAAGATCAACACATGATGAATTAAATGAATCATAATTTCTTTGGGTATATGCTAGTTTCCTTAATAATAGTTATGTGCACACACCAGTTCACTTCGCTGAAGTAGTGTATATAAATTTGATTGTGAAATGAAAAGTTATTGAACTGTAAATATTGATTTATTCCCCCCCCCGCCCTCTCAGTATTATTTCCAACATAAATGGTGGGTGACAGACCCCAAAAACTATCTTTGGAAAAAAAATATACTTAATTACCAAAAACATTGGAGCCTCCATCTAGGAAAGACAAATAGCCAACAACTAAGTGTCTGTAATCATAAGCTTCAAAGTTCAAAACCTAATTTTCTGGTTTTGTGCTAGAAAGGCTCACAACTCAAACGTAACCATAGATTTTCATGTATATTGTTCTTGGGCATCTAACAAAGTGCCAACTTCATAGTTGGTCTTTAAGTTTTCACTACAATGGGTCGATTTCGCCTACACCATGTGCCAATTTGATGGTTCATTTTTAAATTTTTGTTGCAATATGTCAAGTTTTCTTTGGCTAATATTTTTAAATCACTATACTTCTAAATTAAAGAAGGAAATTACCCCTTTGTATAATGACTCTTTCAATCAACTGTTCATTTTTAATGTTTTTTTTGCCATAAAATTTTTCATTAATGCCATGGTTAAAATATGTTGAAAACATAAGTTTTTTTGTAGGCATGATCTTCGGTTTTAATTCCATGGTTGAAAAATAGTCAAAATTTAAAGTCTTTTCTAAATCATGTTATTTTATCTTTAATTCTATGGTTGAAAATAGTTATAAATATTTTTTGTTTAACACTATGGCTGAAAATTGTTGGAATTTTAAGATTTTTTAGAGACGTGATATATTATCTTTAATTCCATGCCTAAAAATTGTTGGAATTTTAGGGCATTTTAGAGACATGATATTTTATCTTTAATGTCATTCCTAAAAATCATTGGAATTTTAAGGTTTTTCGGACTGATAATAATTTATCTTTAACGTCCTTATTAAAAAATATTGAAAATTTAACTCGAAAAAAAAAGGTATTCTAGTATCAACACTTTTCATTTTCATGGTGTTTTTAGCACAAAAAAATTGGCTTTCACTGCAATTTTTGAAAAATGTTGCAAAATTACCCCAAAAGAAAAAATGTTGACGCAATATTAACGCTATTCATTTTCGGGATTTTTTTCCATTTTTTTGTGGAATTTTTTGCCTAGACTTTTCATTTTGAGTTTAAAGTTATTGTTTGATAGTTTACATTATTACATGTCAAGTCCATATTTACCATATATCAAATTACACATCAACTCGTATTGGGTTATAGAATGCACCTCTCGGCGCAACTAAATTTCATAGTTTCAACATTTTATTTCTCATTTGTCCATAGTCTAGTTTGTTTATGGCTATTAGGAGTCTGACTCATGTTCAAGTCTATGTGGTCTTTTGTTTCATTCTTTGTTCACAACTAGTAATTTACGAAACCAAGGAATGTGTTCATTTCATGGGAAACTGATAAGGAGGAAGAAAGTACCTTGATGTTTTTAAAATATCTATCTTCATTTTCTCATGCAAACTAGTTGGGAAACTTAAAAATTAAGGAAATATCTAAATCATGTTTTGTTGTTTCCATAAAAACCTATTTGTAATTAAGTTAATAAGAATATGCATTGCTTATAAAGGAAGACCTATTCCTCATAATAGAATGGTGGTATTCTTTTTGAGATCCTGTTGTTTACGTCTTCATTGTTGCATTTATTATAAAGGAAGACCTCTTCCTCATAATAGAATCGTGGTATTATTTTATAGATATTTTTGCTTATGTCTCTGTTGTTGCATTCTATCATGTATCTTTAATAATTTTCAGATATGCATGTAGATCAATTGGTATCAAAGAAAATAATATCGGCACATTGCTACTCAACATCAAGGAGCACATGAGAATCCGTCAATTTATCGAAATATTTTTTTCATAGACTCATGGTTCAATAGTTTCACACCCTTACCTATTCAATTCCCTTCCCAACATATATTCCTCAATGTTATTGGAGCTATCACATCACCGAGATCTACATTTCAATCCATTTGGGTGCATGGAAATCATGTCGCCTCTTAAAGAAGCCACATCTGATGACTCCCTAATATAGGATTTGGATATGGACCTCCACGAGCTAATACATATGAAACAATAGAGACACCATCCATGACACATGTAGTTGGATACACTCTTTAAATTACCCAAAAGTTATGGCCAAAGGAATCGAGAGCTTATTGATTCGTGTCTTTGTAGTCTCTCCACCTATTTCAAAACATGTCCTAAGATGCTAGAGGACATGAAGCTTCAAATCACTAACCTACAATTTAAATGCATGGAAAAAGCATGGGGCATAAAAATTTAAAGAATATATCATTGGTTATTGAGCTTAAATAAATGGAAATGACCATTCCTGCTCACATCACATCTTGGCATGAATTTTATTAGAAATTAAAATCATGCTTCTATCTCGTTAGATATCTCCATAATCTCCTTGCAAAGTGGTTGTAGCTCCACCAATTACTGAACCATCCAGTACATTCCTACATTAAGTTCTTTTGCAAGTTGCACATCCAAAGTCATGTGTATGATATGGAATAGGTACTTATAGTGAAATTTAATTTTGGTTTGTTAATGGTTTTTGTGGAGAAGCTAAATTGTTGGAAAATCCTTCCTTGAAAAAGGTCTTTATTTGAGCCTTGGTTGTGGAACATAAAGTGGTTACTCTAATTCAATCTCCTCAACCCAAATATTGTCCCTCTCATGTTATTCCTTCTCATGATAGTCCTTCTAGCGTGACCCCTTCCTCATCATCCACACCTCACAATACTCCCTAGTGTACCTTTCATAAGGTCAATTTGCATACTTCTATTGATTGCTGAGAACTTAAAGCTATGCACACTAACAAAAATCTTTTACCAAGATTGAGCAACTAGTTTCCCCTCTCCATATTGTAGTTGTTCTCTCAAAAATAATATTGAATCATATCCCTTTCTCATTCTCTTGACTATTAATGAAGCCAACACCTCTAATGCACTATTTACCCATAATTTTAAGATCAATCATGAATTGGCTACTCTTATCCTTGACTTGGTTCAATCTCTTAACCTTCTCAGCACTCCACACTTGACCCAATATCAGCTTGGTTGGGTACAAAAGTAAATACATCATCTTATGGTCTCCCAAAATTGCGTAATGAGCTTCGTTATTGACCCTTTTCGAGATATTGTGGCACGTGATGTTTCTCTTCTTCATTGTGTTAATCTATCACATGGAATTCCATATCAGTAGGTTAGACACATTGTTTATTATGATAATGATCATCAATACCACTTGTAGCATGAAGGTCCCACCTATGTTCTCACTTGCTCTTCGCTTAAAAAAACACAACCTCCTACTGGAAAAAATCTTGTTAAAAAAGTCATATTGAACCATTGTGTTTCTTTGTGTTTGGCACCTTGTCAAACAAGATAACCACACTAACTGAATACCCCCCAATACGGTTTTTCTACTTCAATAATTCTTTGGTGTATTCATATCCCATGGGGCTACCTCCAAAACACATTATTGAACACACAATTGGTATGGAAAAATAGCTTAGTAGTAAGGAAAGTTTTTGGTATTGTGAGTTGGACAAACACAAGAGCATGTCACCTGATCGATTCCTTGATGAGCATGAAAGATATTATTATGTGGAGAACATGAACCAAGAGTTATATGGTTACAATGATTATTTTTCTACCCCACGTGAAGTAATTTCTAAGGCAAAGTGTTATATAGTATCATCTCGCTTGTACCTCCATTCAGAGACTGGTCCTCACTATTTTTGTAGATAGTCCAATGTTGGAAGAGGTAGAGAAGTACCTAAGAGTAGGTCTAAAGGTAGAGAAATACCTAAGAGTAGTTCCAATATAATTAAAATTTTTGGTGGCAATGGAAGTTATACAACAATATAGATGGACATGAATAAAAATAATTTTCTATAAAGGAATTCCTATGGCCATAATAGATGAGATTGAGTTAAAGTACATCGACAAGTGATGGAGAGACATAATTATTCACATATAAATCCAATTTAAGGTCAGAATTCTTAACTCTAGGTAGAGAAAACTTGCATAGACATAGAGAAGAATTACATTCACAAATATTGTGAACAGATGCTCTCTCCCAAATGAATCGTTGGGGAAATGCTATTGGTAATTTCATGCCGAGAGATTACCATCCTAATCATTGTCTTAGGAAAAATTTCATGCATAGTATTTATAAGGTCTAAGTGATCCATCTAAAATAAAAATATGTCAACTTCATAACCTCATGGATCATATACACTAACGCCCTTTATGAATTCGTGATTTTCATTTTCTAGCATAAAACATACTTTTAAAGAATGGTTTAAATTCAACACTATTTGAGTCATTTATTGGGAATCTTCCCACGCTTTTTTATTATTATGTATCATGGCATTCCTTATCATATGAATAGTCCCTTATGTATAAACTTGGAACTGAACACTATACTTCGTAGCTTAATGATGATTGGAAAGGAAGCTGCATTCCATGCTCTAATGTGGAAACTAATGTTGCCTCTCTTCCTTCAAGATTCTCAACAAATTACTTTATAATTAATCCACGCACTAAAAATTTCAACATTGCAGTTTGCTCAATAACATATCATCATATTTCTATCATACCTAACCTCAACTCAGTTGCTTAGCATGGATATGTTGATGGTATAATAGTTAAATAAATGAATTATTATGTTAATGATGTCACCACTCATGTTACTCCTGATATGATAGAACAAAGGATCATATGTTCTCATCCTTCCTTGGAACTAGACAATTTAGAATATGCATCAAGCACTAGACGAGATTCTTATGTCAATATTAATTATAATAGAAATGTTCCCTCCTCGAAACTAGTTAGGAGGACACATTGGGTCAATGTCTCTTTCTTTATTTACTTAAATTCTTTCTTTCCTATTCTCAGGTTGCAGTACCTTTTACACCAAGCCTTTATTGTTGGGTTGTGTTATATTCTTTCAATGACAAGCCCACGTAGTTAACCAGGGGGTTAGAAGGGGGGTGGAGCCCCCCCTTCATTGCACCGATTGTGTAGCGGAGGGGAGGTCACAAGGGGTTTGAGGAGTACTCGTAACCCCACTTTATGGGGTCCAAGGCAACGCCCATGAAAAGTTTGGTTTTGGATTGTATGTTACATTGGGCGGACCCACCTATGGTTTTGTGCATGATTTTCGCACATATTTTTTAGATGCGATGGTTTTTTATCCATGGTTTTGGATGCAATGCGTTTCATTCCATGGTATTGGATGCTTCAATATGTATAAATATGTATTGTAACATTGAAAAGAACATAATGAAAAATCAAGTTGGTAGTCCTAGTTTTGGGATGCAAGGGAAAATATTTGTGTATATGTGTTTTATGTGTTATGCTCTCGCATTGTTTATTTGATGTGTTTTAGAATTTGTATGAAGGTAATTTCTATACGGGGTTAAAACCTACATTTGGTATTGAAGTAGTTTTGGCTTCAAGGGGATGCCTTTATTGTTGAGGGGTTTCGCTTGGGCCTGTGGTAGACCCTATTTAGTGGGAGATCTACGAGATCCATTCTAGTGGTGAAAGAATATGGAAAGCACTGGAAAGATAGAGATCAAAAAATTTAATGGTTGGAGTTTTAAGTTGTGGAAACTCAAGATGGAGAATCTCTTGGTGGATAAAGATGAGTGGATCGCGGTAGATCTGGGTACTAAACCAACGAGACTATTCGATGAAGAATGGAAGAAGTTGGATCAAAAGCCAAAGAGAAAAATATGATGTGTCTCAGATTTAGTATTAGTAAGTGTATTAGGGGCAGCTGTGGTGAAGGCTTTGTGGGACAAGTTAGGGACTTTGTACCAATCTATATCTCTAGTGAATAAACTATTCCTATGGAAAAACTTTTATAACTTGAGGGTGAAAGATGGAGACTCAGTGACAGAACATCTTAACACATTTAAAACTATGGTAAGTCAGTTAGCATCTATTGATATTAAAATTTTAGATGAAGATAAGTGCATCAATTTATTGTGTTCTCTACCAGATTCGTAGGATAGTCTAGTTACTGCAATAGGTAGTAATGCAACTGCCTTGACTTTTGATGAAATAGTCTCATCCTTGCTGATGGAGGAGATGAGATAGAAAAATATGGAGAACCAAAATGGTGATGCCTTGTCTATATGAGGATGGTCCTACAATAGAAACAAAAATAATTCATCGAGTGCGAGATCTAAATCTAGAGGGAGATCTAAATCTCCAGGAAAAGCTGTGAAGGTGGTGTGCTGGAAATGTAGGAAGGAAGGGAACTAAAAAAGGGATTGTAAATCTAAATTTCCTGATAAAGGAAAGGGATCTGATGATGCTCCTTCTGCAGAGGCAGAAACCACCTCAGATGAAGGTGGGGATGTGTACCTGACCTCTTCAAGTACACATGTAGATCATGAGGCATTGTTGACTAACTCAAGTGCATCCCTTCACTTCACTCCGCATAGAGAGTGGTTCTGCGAGTATGAGAAATATGATGGTGGTGATGTCTTCTTAGGGGATGATGGGAAGGCTAGAATCATTGGTCGTGGAAAAGTAAAGTTGAATTTCCAAGGTGGAAGGGTTAGAACACTTCTGGGTGTTCTGCATCTTCCTGCGTTGGCTAGAAATCTGATTTTTCTAAACAAGCTAGATGATTCAGGTGTAAAAGCAATGTTTGAGAAGGATACTAGAAAAATAGTTTTGGGAGCACTTGTATTGATGTGGGGAGTTTGAATTGGAACTCTATACAAGCTGCAAGTTAGCACTGTTATTAATGGGTGCCATAGTTCTGTGCTTCCTAAAAGTGGAGCAGAAAATCTCGTGTTCTCTAAAGAGAATACCATGTTGTGGCATAAAAGGCTTGGACATATTGGAGAGAAGGGCGTTCAAAAACTTCATGGTAAAAGTATCGTAGAAGGTATGAGTAATCGCTCTCTCAATTTTGATTTCTCTGAAAATTGTGTATATGGGAAGCAGAAACGGGTGAGATTCCCCTCTGGTAGTAAGAGGGCAAAACATATATTAGAACTTGTGCACAGTGATGTGTTTGGACCTATGAGGGTTCCATCACTGGGTAAGTCTATATATTGTGTATCATTTATAAATGACTTATCAAGGAATACATGGATATATTTCCTTAAGAAGAAATCTGAATCCTTTGACAGGTTTAAAGAATTTAAGGCTCTCATGGAAAATCAAATAGAGAAGAAGATAAAGGTGCTGAAGATAGATAATGGTGGAGAGTTTTGCAACAAAGAATTTCAAGAATTCTGTAAGAAGTGTGGTATATCAGAACAAAATACTACTCCATATACACCTCAATAAAATGGAGTTGCAGAAAGAATGAATAAGATGTTGATGGAAAGGGCAAGAAGCATGGTCAATGGTGTCGGGTTAGGACAGGAATTCTGGGTAGAGTCTGTGGATACTGCATGTTACGTGGTCAACAGGTCACCTTCATTGATCCAGGTGGATATTGGTGGCCACCTACCAAGTCCATCTGGACCCCCATCATTGTCTCTTTCAGCATTTTCAGTTTCCTTAATTATAGCACAACTTACTATTTTTAGCATTTTTTCGGGTCCTGAACTTCCGGAGCCGTTTTGAGGCCCTAAACGACGTTTTGGGGGAATCCAGGGGAAACATGGGTCCATGCAATGGACTAATGTTGCTTGTTCCAACAATGGTATTTCTCAGATAGATCTTTCTAACGAGCTATCATACGCGTCAAACGGAGATCGTATGCCAAAGTTACGACCCCACGAAATTGATGTACCAATTTACCCAAAACGGGGCCCACAATTTGGCGTTTCATCTTCTA
>APFE031499379.1:85030-143571 GCA_000404065.3 Pinus taeda
TTACTGGACACATCAGATAGTGCAGAACAAGTTCAGCAGATGGAGGAACTCAATGCAATGGGGACCATTGCTTCCTAAGGGGGGAGGAATAATCCAGGTGGATATTGGTGGCCACCTGCCAAGTCCATCTGGACCCCATCATTGTTTCTCTCAGCATTTTCAGTTTCCTTAATTGTAGCACAACTTACTATTTTTAGCAGTTTTTCGGGTCCTGAACTTCTGGAGCCGTTTTGAGGCCCTAAACGACGTTTTTTGGGGAATCCAGGGGCAAGATGGGTCCATGCAATGGACCGATGATTCCCATTCCAACAATGGTAGTTCTCAGATAGATCTTTCTAACGAGCCATCATACGCGTCAAACGGAGATCATATGCCAAAGTTACGACCCCGGGAAATTGATGTACCAATTTACCCAAAACTGGGCCCACAATTTGGCGTTTCATCTTCTAAGGGTCGGTTTTGGAATGTGAAGGGTTTTCCATTGTTTCTCAATAATAAATAGGCCTTCGAGCCTCATTGTAACACAAGTTCAGAATAGTTCAGAGGCATGTAGCCACACATATCTTCTCAGAGATAAGCTACCATCGCCCTAGCTGGTTTATTTCCATTTTTGGTTGTAAGCATATTTCGGTATTTTCCATTAATGAAATGAATTATTATTTCCGCTGCATATCTTTATTTATGGTTATCGCATCTCTATATTTATGGTTATCTCTGTAATCTATTGCGTTCCTGTTTAAATCCGGATCATTCATCAACGTTGGAGGATAAGACTCCACAAGAGGCATGGACTAGTAAGAAACCCTCTCTTTCACATCTAAGTGTATTTGGATGTGATGCATATGTACACGTTCTAAAGGAGAAATGAACCAAGCTAGATAGTAAATCTGAAATATGCATCTTTATTAGGTATAAGGATGGTTTGAAGGGTTATAAGATTTGGAACCTAGTCACACAAAAGATTGTGTATAGCTGATATGTGGTGTTCAGAGAGGTAAAAGATGTTATTAAACATGAAGTCCAACCAAAGGAACCTAAGAAGATAGAGTTTGAGCTTAAGGAGGAAGAATCAGACTCTGTGGTAGAGGAGGAATCGAAAGATGAAGAGCCACAAACTCTGGGCGTGAGAAGATCAGTTCGAGAAAGAAGACAGCCAGGAATGTATAGTCCATCTGCTTTCTATTAAAAAATTTCTTTATCTATTACAGATGATGATCCAAGAACTGTGAAGGAAGCAATAGATTCAGAGGATGGAAAACTCTAGAAAGAGGTCGTGGTTGATGAAATGGCATCTTTGCACTAAAATGAGGCTTGGTATCTGGTGGAGTTGATAGCTGGAAGGAAACCTATTGGCAAGAAATGGGTGTTCAAGAAGTAGACAAATGCAGAAGGAAAGGTGGAGAAATGCAAAGCTCTGTTGGTAGCAAAAGGTTATTCTGAGGTGTCGGGAATTGATTTTAGTGATATTTTTTCTCCTGTTGCCAAGGTAACTTCTATTAGATTACTTCTATATGTTACTGCTGCTTTTGATTTTGAGGTAGAACAGATGGATGTGAAGACAACATTTCTTCATGGGTTTCTAGAGGAGGAAATATATATGAAGCAACCTGAAGTCTTTACTGTGAAGGGTAACAAAGAACTGGTATGCAAGTTAAAAAAGTCTTTGTATGGGGTAAAACAATCACCAAGGATGAGGTATCAGAAATTTGATACATTTATATAGGGACTTGGCTTCACTAAAAGCAAAGCAAATCACTATGTATTTTAAATTAATTGGTGACTATGTTATTTATTTGATATTGTATGTGGATGGTATGTTTCTAGTTGGAAATGATAAAGAAATTATCCAGGATTTGAAGACCCAATTGTCCTCTGAATTGAACATGAAAGGTCTTGGTGCTGCAAACTATATTTTGTGAATGGAAATTAAAGGAGACCGGGAAAAGGGGAAGCTCTGGTTAAACTAGAGGAAGTATGCTGAGACAATATTGTAGGTGTAAAGTTCTCTATTGAATAGTGTCCCAAGACACAAGAAGAGGAAGAGGACATGTCCCACGTTCCATATGTAGGTGTAGTTGTTAGCCTGATCTATGCAATGGTCTGTACTAGACCAGACATTGCACATGCAGTGGGAGTATTGAGCAGTTTTATGTCAAAACTAGGAAGGGAGAATTGGATAGCAATGAAGCGGGTTTTTAGGTATTTGCATGGCACTAGTGATTACAGTTTGTGCTACCAAGGAAGACCAAGATTGGACAGAGTGTTTCATATTCATGGCTTTGTTGATTCAGACTGGGTTGGAGATCTGGATCAGAGAAGATCTACATTTGGGTATGTGTTTAACATATTTGGAGGTGCAGTCTATTTGATCAGTAAGAAACAATTTGTAGTGGCACTATCAACTATAGAGGCAAAATACATGGTAGCCACTCATGCAAGCAAGGAAGCAGTTTGGTTGCAGAGATTGTGTTCAAGTATGGGGTTAGTACATGAAGTTATAAGGATAGACTCTGATAGCCAAAGTGAAATTTTCTTGGAAAAGAAACCCGCATATCATTCAAAGACAAAGCACATTAATGTTCAGTATCAATTTGCGAGGGATATGATAGAAGACAAAAAGGTGTTTCTGGTAAAGGTGGACACTTTGAATAATACTACAAAAGCATTGACAAAATCTGTGAGCTACGAGAATTTCTCTTGGTGTAGAGATACAAGGGGCATTTAGGTGCTGGAAGAATGACTAATCCCTCTTATGGCCCCCTGTGGAAGGAAAACAGCAAGTTAGACAATGCTGGGTTGTGTTATATTTTTTTCCATGACTAGCCCACATAGTTCACTAGGGCATTAGAAGGGGGGGCAAAGCTCCCCCTCCATTGCATAGATTGTGTAGTTGTGGGGGGGGGGGGTGGGTTGGGGGGGGTCATAGGGGGTTTGAGGGGTACCCATAACACCACTTTATGGGGTCCAAGGTAGCGGCCTAGAAAATTTTGGTTTTGGACCCTTTGTTAGCCTAGGCAGACCCACCTATGGTTTTGTGCATGATTTTTGCACATGTTTTTTGGATGCAATGGTTTTTAGTCCATGGTTTTGGATGCGATGGTTTTTGGTCCATGGTATTGTATGCTTCGGAATGTATAAATATGTATTGTAACATTTAAAGGAACATAATGAAAAATCAATTTGGTACTCCTACCTTTGGGATCTAGGGGAAATCTCTATGTATATTTGTTTTATGTGTTATGCTCTCGCATTGTTTATTTTATGTGTTTTAGAATTCGTATACACGTAATTTCTATACGAGGTTTAAACCTACATTTATGTTGTTTATTAATATGTTTTCTCTTTTCCTATGGAACTTCTATCCAATTCTAATTTATCGGATACATGTTTGTATCTAAAAATAACTACAATTTTGTCAATTAGTGTCATTATTTCACAAATTTAGGGTTCTTTTTGTACTAGAAAGCTAAGAATCAATGCTCCATTTCCAACATAATCATGATATTTCAATTGGGGTATCTATAATTGAGCACCAAGAACTCGATATGAAGTATTCTATAGGTAAAAGGTTTGATCCCGGAGATCAAAACTCTAAGCTATCATAGACAATATCCTTGCTTCGAAAATCCATTGTGAATTGTCAGGGCTAGGTTTAGGAAGAAGAGTTGAAGAATTACAGATTTTTTGAGACAATTTTTGGAGTTGCATTGAAAGAAGTGGAGAAAAAGATGAAGAGAGAGAAACACATAGAATTGTCATGGAAATAGTAGTGCAAAGAGTTTGTGTAAAAATGAGAACCATACGGAATGGAGTGACATAGAAAGAAAATGGGTAAGAATCATTATCCTTGACTCCATCATCAAACCATTTTTTATTTGGTCAAGACTAGAAGGTATACTCTCTTTTCCCATGGTAATTATATTCCTTGGTATTTCCAATGGTATCAAAGTCAATCGAGGGCTATGTAACTATGTATAAATAGGTAAATGATGATGGGAGTTGGGTTGGTTTGTGCTCAATATTTGTTGTTTTGGGTTAGTTTGTTGTTAGTGTAGTCTTAGTTCTTACCGATTTGTTGTTTCTGTAAGATTCAAATGTAATGATAACTAGGATGGTGTGCCAAATATAATTGAGATGCTAATGCTATAATTTAGTGCCCAGTGCGTATTCTGGTATTAATGGAGGATAAATAAGGGTTCATTTGTTCACATATATTGTGTTTTTTATGAGATGGCTGCATAATTTATTTTCTATGCCTATTTATAGTTGTTCTTGGTGTATCATTATGTATGTTATGACATGAGAGAAAATTAGGGCACACATCAATAAAAATTTTAATTTTGTCTATTAATACTTCAATGTCTATTGTGTTGGAGTTAGTATAAGAATTGTGATCTAAGTATTATAGTATTTTTGCACACATTCAATTCCAATCCCATTCAACCCTGTAGAAGTTCGGCCCCTACATTCCCCATTGGTGCCTCAGGTGAGTGTTCACCTATTTTATAGGCGATATCAAAAGGTCTGATATTTAGGGGGGTCTTTTTACTTGTACTTCATGCTTTAATCCAAGTTTGATTATATGTAGTGCCAAAAAATGGTTCTGGTGGACCATGAGTTATTAATTTAGGGGATGTGGGGTCCCACTAAGGACAAAATAAGCCATTGGATTGAAGAAAATAAATGGGAATTTACGATTAGCGAGACTTGGCATCGACACCTTAGTGTTGATGAATGGCTATAATGGTATGTTTTTATGAAATTCTGCAAATTTTTCTTTCTTGAGTTTGTATAACTATTAGCAAAGTAGATATAGAAATTCAATGATCAAAACTAAAATTGGTGACTTATGGAGCCAAGGTGGTGGACTATTGATATGGTCCAATAGTTAAAGGTCCAGATAACAAAATTCCCATGCAAATGACTATTGGCTTGAGAGTGTTTTAGGATGGTATATTACAAAATCTGTGATTAAATCCATCATTTCTTATAGTGTTTATGAAAGAAATTGTTTGAAGGGACCACATGGGAGGTACATTAGATCATTTTCGACTTCCATTAAGATGTTCATATGTGATAAGGGATTTTTGAAGAGGGTGTCTGATAACATGGGTGGCTAAATTCCTAGTGCATTAATGGATATATAGAGGATAACCAACGAATAATCTGAGTGAATAGGGCCTATGATATAGTAGTATATTGATGAACGTGAAGGAGTTATTGAGAATTTCAAATAGACCATTAAAGGATATGATGGACAAACGTAGGAGGTAATCCATGGTAAAAAAAGTATGACAAAGTTTGAGAATAGAGTCTTAAGTAGTGGAAGAAGGTTCTAAGGTAGAGGTGAAAGAAAATAAAGATATTTGTTTCCATGAGTAGTTGATTGAATTCTAGTGAAGGTGATGAAGAGAGGATATAGGAGAAGGAAGAGTGGTAGAGACTAGAGAATCTATGAGAGAGTGTAAGAGATATTGATTGAATAAAATTTCACATATTGCACTGTAGTGGACAATGAATATACCTATAAATCTATTATCTAGAACAAGTACATAGAAGAAAATGGAAGGTACTTCAAAGGTTCCTTCCTTTCATGGTTTTGGGACTAAGTATCTCGAGCAACACTTGTTATGTGAGGTAGTATGGGATGAAAACAATGTCCAAGATGAACCCACCAAGATTATATAATTGTAGACTACTTTCAGATATCGAACATTAACATGGTATATTAAGTACAAGAGAAATACTCCAATTGGGTAACTATGAACCTTAGAAAAATTTAAGCAAGTGATGCTAAAAGAATTCCATGGGATCAAGTCTGCATCATAGTGCATTGTAGGGTTGAAGAAGATCCACTACGGATCAAATATTAAAAGTATTCATGGGTAGGTTAAAATTTGAGATCTCAAATTAGTAGTGTTTGGATAAATTAATGAATATCAAAGTGTCGTTTGTCAACCTAGTTTATAGAAATTGTGAATTTTGAATATAGGGAGTGCAAATAAAATGTTTAAACCAAAACATAGTAACCTATTTCTAGAAACTACTCTACGAGATTCACAATCTATACATCTATTACTAGAAATAAAAACTAAAAAATTCTAACCTAAGAACATGCACAACATGAAATAAAATTACCTACACATTTTTTACCCTCTCTTTTGGTTCCCCACTCACACACATGAAGAAATATTCCACTTTATTATCTCATTGCTCATGCTCATGCTCAAAACTTAGAAAGGGGTTGGATACAAATGCAAGGAATTATGGTAAAATAGAACCAATGTGAAAGAGGACAAATATCTCAAGTAGTCACTGGACTTGGTATCTTATCTATCTGCTACAAGACTATTCAAAGGCTATATAAATTCCACATATTAGAGTGGGATGGTTCTAACATGACAATAACGAGGAATATTTATGAATGAATGGATGTGTAGTAAAGGAATGTTGTAGAGGCTCTGCACTTTTTGTTGGGTTGCGTTATATTATTTCCACAACTAGCCCACGTAGTTAACCAGTGGGTTAGAAGGGGGGCAGAGCCCCCCCTTCATTGCACCGACTACGTAGCGGGAGAGTCACAAGGGGTTTCAGGGGTGCAGGTAACCCCACTCTATTTTATACAGGGCATCACCTCAAAAAAATTTTCTTTTGGACTCTACATTAGGTTGGGCGGACCTACCTATGATTTTGTGCATGATTTTTCACACATGGTTTTAGATGCAATGGTTTTAGGTCCATGCTTTTTGACGTGATGGTTTTCGGTCCATTGTACTAGATAATTTGACATGTGTATATATATGTTGTAACATTGAAAGGAACATAATGAAAAATCAAGTTGGTAGTCCCGCTTTTGGGATCCAGGGGAAAATATCTATGTATATGTGTTTTGTGTGTTATACTCTCGCATTGTTTATTTTCTATGTTTTAGAATTCGTAAGTAGGTAATTTATATATGAGGTTAAAACCTAGATTTGGTATTGGGACCATTTTGGCTTTAAGGGGATGCCTTTGTTTCTGAGGGGTTTCACTCAGGCCTCTGGTAGACCCTGTTTAGTGGAAGATCTGCAAGATTGATTCTGGTGGTGAAGGAAGATGGCGAGCAGTGGAAAGATAGAGATCGAAAAATTTAATGGTCGGAGTTTTGAGTTGTGGAAACTCAAGATGGAGGATATGTTGGTGGATAAATATCAGTGGATTGTGGTATATCCATGTACTAAACCAACATGTGTGTCCGATGAAGAATGGAAGATGTTAGATCGAAAGGAAAAGAACAAAATATGATTGTGTGTCTCAGATTTAATATTTCTGAATGTATCAGGCGAAGCTATGGTGAAGGCATTGTGGGAGAAGTTGTATACTTTGTACCAATCTAAATCTCTAGTGAATAAATTGTTCCTACAGAATAAACCGTATAACCTGAGGATGAAAGATGGATACTCGGTGATAGAGCATCTAAATGCATTTAATCTTGTGGTAAGTCAATTATTTCCTGTTGATATTGAAATCTCAGATGAAGATAAGTGCATCAGTTTGTTGTTTTCTCTACCAGATTTGTGGGATAGTCTAGTTATTGCAATAGGTAGTAGTGCAACTACTTTGCAGTTTGACGAAATAGTCTCATCCTTGCTAAGGAGGAGATGAGATGGAAAAATATTGAGAGCCAGAATGGTGATGCCTTGTCTATACGAGGAAGGTCCTAGAGTAGAGACAAAAATAATTCATCGAGTGGGAGATCTAAATCTAGATGGAGATCTAAATCTCTAGGAAAGCCTGCAAAGGTGGTGTGCTCGAAATGCAAAAAGGAAGGTGACTAAAAAAGGGACTATAAATCTAAAGCTCTTGATAAAGGAAAGAGATCTGATGATGCTCCTTCTACATAGGAGAAAACCACCTGAGATGAAGGTGGGGATGTGTGATTGGCTTCTTCAAGTACACATGTATATCATGAGGCATGGTTGATTGACTCAGGTGCATCCTTTCACTTCACTCTCCATAGAGAGTGGTTATACGAGTATGATAAATATGATGGTCTTGATGTCTTCTTAGGGGATCAAAAGAAGGTTAGAATATTTGGTCGTGGAAAAGTAAAGTTGAAGTTGCAAGGTAGAAGGGTTAGAACACTTACAGGTGTTCTGCATATTCCTGCATTAGCGAGAATTATGATTTCTGTAAGCAAGTTGTATGATGCAGGTGCAAAAATAGTGTTCAAGAAGGATATTTGCAAGAGAGTTTACGGAGCACTGGTACTGATGCAGGGAGTTCAAACTGGAACTATTTACAAGTTGCAAGGTAGCACTGTTGTTGATGGGTGCAACAGTTCCGTGGTTCCTGAAAGTGGAGTATAAAATCTAGTGGTATATGGAGAGAAGATAATGTTGTGGCATCAAAGGCTTCAATATATTGGAGAGAAGAGCCTTTGAATACTTCAAGGTAAAGGTATGGTAGAAGGTATGAGTAATAGCTCTCTCGATTTTGATTTATGTGAAAATTGTGTAGATGGGAAGAAGAATCAGGTGAGTTTCCCCTCTAGTGGTAAGAGGGCGAAACAAATATTAGAGCTTGTGCACAGTGATGTGTTTGGACTTGTGAATGTTCCATCATTGGGTAAGTATGTGTACTATGTATCATTTATAGATGACTTCTCAAGGAATACATGGATATATTTCCTTAAGAAGAAATCTGAAGACTTTGACAGGTTTAAATAATTTAAGGCTCTGGTGGAAAACCAAATAGAGAAGAAGACAAAGGTGCTAAGGACAGATAAGGGTGGAGAGTTTTGCAGTAAGGAATTTGAAGAATTCTATAAGAAGTGTGGTATAGCATGGTAGAAGAATACTCCATATATGATCCGGATTAAAACGGGAATGCAACAAAATATAGAGATAACCATATACATAAAGATTCAATGGAAATAATAGTTCATTTCATTAATGTAAAATACTAAAATATGCTTACAAATAGAAATGGAAATAAACCAGCTAGGGCGATGGTAGCTTATCTCTAAGAAGTGATGTGGCGGCTACATGCCTCTAAACTATGTTACAATGAGGCTCGAAGGCTTATTTATTGTTGAGAAATAATGAAAAACCCTAAGCATCAAAAAACCTAACCGTAGAAGATGAAATGCCAAAATATGGGCCGCATTTGGGTAAATTGGTACATCAACTTACGAGGGTCGTAACTTTGGCATACGATCTCTGTTTGATGTGCACAGTAGCTCGTTAAAAAGATATATCCAAGAGCTACAGGTTTGGGAGGAGAAACATTAGTTGATGGACCCATGTTGCTCCCATTTTTCCCAAAAAAATGTCGTTTAGGGCTTCCAAATGGCTCTGGATGTTCAGGACTCAAAAAAATGATAAAAATGATAAATTGTGCTACAATTAAGGAAACTGAAAATCTAAAAGAAATAATGGTGGGGGTCCAAGTGGAATTTGCAGGTGGTGATCAATATCCAGCTGGATCATTCCTGCCCCCTTACGAAGCAATGGTCCCCATTGCGTCGAGTTCCTCCATGAGATGAGGAAACTTCTGCTAAACTTGGTCCCTGGTGAAGGAGTTGGCCTTCTTTGATAACTCGATACAATTGGATATTTTGTTGGTGAGTGTGCTTGATTTGTGTGTCCATGATCTGATTAGTTGGAGCTTGTTCCATGCAATCTAGATTTAACTCTGTGGGTGTGAGTTGTTCTGCAATGTCGAATGTGTCTAGTAATGGTGGAAAGTATGGTCGAAGGCGGTCCACGTTGAACACTGGGTTTAGGCCAAGGAATGGGGGAAAGCTGAGATCAAAAGTATTGTCTCCCACAACCTTGGTAATGGCGTAAGGACCATATCAGAGTGGTATGAGTTTCTAATAGTCTCCGGTAAGGCATTCCTTTTGCAAATTCGACTAGACTTTGTCGCCCACCTGAAACTTATGTGGCACTTGATGTTGATCATGTCGCTGATTTTACTTGGCATCTGATTTATCCAGAATCTCATGGACCTACCTGCAAATATGTTGGATGTGCTCAATGAAGTTGTTTTCCTTATTTGTTTCAGACTGGACATGAGTTGAATCTACGTGAGCAGCTGCAACTGGCATGGCCACATCAATGGGACATAGTCATTGGAATCCCAAGCCCACCTGAAACGGGTTGTGGCCAGTTAAGCTGTGGAGGCCCTGGTTGCAGCTATGTTGAACATAGGGGAGGCTCTCATCCCATGTGTGTGGATTCTTTGAGTTTTACATGTATAGAATGCGTACGATCATCTTCTTGATAACATCTTTCTGGCCATTAGTTTGAGGATGGAAGGTTGTGGACTTAGTTAGTTTGGTGTCGAGCATTGACCAAAGACTAGACAAAAATGTACTGAGGAGCCTGCTCTCCCGATCTGAGATGATAGACTATGGGATCCCAAAGTGTACCCACACTCATTCAAAGAAGACTTTAACAATGGCTTATGTTGTGATATTCTTCTTGCAGACGGCCATAATGGCCATATTCAAGAACTTGTCGAAAATGACAAAAACATAGTCATTTCCATGATTATTGGAAGGAATACTTGACATGTAATCCATGGAGATGGATTCCCAAGGTCGATTAGGGGTAGGCAACAGGGTATAGAGGCCTTGCTTCTTAATGGTCGATTTGGTAATGGTGCAGGCAGTGCATGATTTTATGTACTTCCTGACATCATGTCAAGTATTCAGCCAATAGAAATACTTCTGCAGTACTACCACCATTTTCTTGACCCTGAAATGTCCAGCAGTCTGACTGTAGTGTTCTTCCCAAATCATCTTGTCACGCTAACTTGAAGGAAAAAAAAGGTGACCTAGGTGGCATAACATGGCATCCTGGACGTGAAAATATAGAACATGATGACCCTCTAAGAGTGTCTGGCATGTGTGGAAGATTTCTGGGTCGCTTTTGTAGAGAAGTGTCCAATCGGAAGTCTCGTGCCCACAAGAGTTGAGCACTGTGGTTAATGCCATGATCAATGGTCGACTGAGGCAATCTGCAACATTATTGGTGCTACCCTTCTTATACTTGATATTCAAATGGAACTATTGTAGGTATGTGGACCATTTCAAATGGAAAACATTATGCAATTCCCCTTGGGTCTATATGAACTATAGGGGTCGATGGTCTATGTGGATGACCGTTTCCTTCCCCAAAATGTAATGCTTCCATTGACGACAGGCCTGCATAATGGAATACATATCTTTATCATAAGTGGGATACTTTCAGACTGTTTCTGAAAGAGTCTCATTGTGATATGCCACTAGATACTTGTGTTGAGTAAGGACTGCCCCAATAGCATGGTGAGAGGCATCTATCTCAACCTCAAATGGTTGTTGCAAGTTTGGTAATGCGAGCCTGGGTGTTGTCCAGAGGTGATCTTTCAACTCAATGAATGCCCTCTGTTGAGATTCAGGCCAAAAGAATTTTTCTTTCACTCCTCACTTGGTGACTTGACTCAAGGGCCAAGTGATATGAGAAAATCCCAACATGAACCTATGGTAGAAGTTGGCAAGGCCTAGAAAGTTGTGGAGCTCTGTCAGAGTGGTTCGAGATGGCCAATCTCAAATGACCTGGATCTTGGATGGATCCACATGCACCCACTATTCATCAATAATGTATCCTAGATAGTGTCAACCTGGGTCATGCCAAAAGTACATTTCTCTAAATTGGCACATAGCTTGTGTTTCCGCAGTGTTTGGAGAACCTATCAAATGTGGCGGAGGCACTCTTCCCAACTCTGGCTGAAGATCAAGATGTCATCCAAGTATACCACTACAAATGAGTTGGTGAATGGATGCAAGATGTCATACACTAGCCTCATGAAGGTTACAAGAGCATTCGTCAGTTTGAATGGAATCACCAACCATTTGAACAGGCCCTCCTTGGGTTTGAAGGCAGTCTTCCATACATCAGAGGGTTCCACTGATACCTAGTGATATCTTGAATTCAAATCAATCTTGCTGAAATATTTTCCCCCCTTCAGTTGGTCCAAGAGGTCGTCAATCCATGGTATAGGGTGCCTATTATGGATAGTGATCTTGTTCAACGCCCGATAGTCAATACAAAGTCTCCAAGTCCCATCGTTCTTCTATACCAACATCATCGGGCTCCCACAGGGTGATGAACTTGGACGGATGTTACCTTTGTGCAGTAGCTCCTGAATCTACCTCTTGATTTTATCATTCTCTAGAACAGAGTGCCGATAGATTGGTCCATTGGGCAACGATGCACCTGGGGTCAGATCAATGGAGTGCTTGACTTGACAGTGTAGAGGAACCCCTATGGGGGAGGTGAGGATGTCCTCACACTCTGCCACGACCTTGTCCATCTATATTTGTCATGTGGAGGGGCCCTATCTGGAGGTCATGACCATTGTCTTCTTCTTTCCTCAAGGGCGTATCATCAGGAAAACAAATTTCCCAGTTTTGGAAACCAGCTTACTACATTGTTTTGCAGTAATCAAAGAGATGGTGGTAGGAAGTGCTAACTCCAGTATCTTGTACACCTTAGTTCCCAAGGTAACAATAACAACACGGGGCCTTGATTTGTACATAGCATGTCACTTCCACAAGTATTGTTTTCCTAGTAATACATCACAAACTTCAAGGGGAGCGATGTCACACATTACCTCATCCATGAAGGGCTTGATGTTGTATGGAAGGTAACACTGCTCGGTCATGCGAAGACCACATCCTCGGTGAAGCCACCCGATGGTGTATGGTTATGGATGTACTATGGTTAGTAATCCTAAACACTTCATGACCTTTACTAAAATGAGGTTCTTTTGGCTCCTGCTGTTGACAATGAACTATAGTGGGGAGCATTTTACCCACATCTGGGAGTGGAAGAGATGCTTGTCCTCCTTTGGATCTTTGGGTTCCTCCTTCTCGATCTTCATGGTGGCAGTGGTGGCATTGGGCTCTCCATCAATAATCTTCTTCCCTTTGTCATTCCCCTTGTCGGGTTCTCACTCAAAGTCAGAACTTGCATCCGATTTTGAAACCTTTAGGTCATCCACCAGTGACTACCTGGCCCGACACTCACTTGTGTTGCTAGTGGAGCTCTTATGGAACTCACAGCACTTTCGCATGTCCTTTTTCGGCTTCATGACATTGTTCTTTACTTGCAGTTTTGGCAGGCTATCTTGGGCCAAAATGCCTTGGCTTTGTCCTTTGTTCTGCAATTTGGGGGCACCTTTGTGAAAAGTTTGGATTGGCAGATCCAAAGTCTCACTTCTTCTGTTTAAAATTTTTCTTGACCCTGACGACATAGTGATATGTAGTGCCAAGTGAGATGTTCAGGAATTATATTTCTTCCTAGATGCAATTATGTAGCCAGCTGCGGTATTTGAGTACCAAATTCTGCTGCGAATACTTGATATCCAACTTTGTGCGAAAGGTATGGAAGATATTGGTGAACTCCAACATGTCTTGGTCCCTTCCCTGCCGTAGTGTGGTCCACTTTATGTATTGATGCTCATAGCTTCTGACAGGGTAGTACTGGTTCTCGATGGCGTCCTAGAATGAATTCCAAGTGGGTGCAGCCAAAAATAGTGACCTTGTACTTTCATCCTTATGCTCGTAGTAGGTTTCCCACCAGTGCTTGACGTGGGGGGCTGCTTTGAGAAGAGCAAAAATATTCTTTTCTCGACTAGAAAAAACATGAACAAAACAATAATCCTCTAGCATATTTAACCAATTATTGATGGCATCTGCATCTACCTGACCCTCGAATATCGGGATTTCAGAATTAACTTGTACCTCGAATGGTGTGGCATTTCTAGAGTAGCTGTTGGAAGCCGATGCATCACCCGAGGTAGTCGCTGAAGGATCTCGACAAAGTTGTCGATCATCGCATTCCTTTGTCACTCGAGGGCTTCTTTGAGAAATATTTTGATAAGATCTTCTACCCCCTCATCTTTCTTTTCATTCGCCATGGTACGCTATTGGGATTTGTGAGGCTAGTTTTGTAAAGGTTCAACCAGTTCAAGCCCTAACTCCTTATATCCTGACTACATTGCAGACATGCAAAGAAAAATAAAGAAAAAAAAACAGACCACTCTGATACCATTGATTTGGATTTAAACAGGAATACAACAAAACATAGAGATAACCATATACACAAAGATGCAGTGGAAATAATACTTGATTTCATTAATGTAAAATACTGAAATATGCTTACAAACAGAAAGGGAAATAAACTAGCTAGGGCGCTGGTAGCTTATCTCTGAGAAGAGATGGGGTGGCTACATGCCTCTAAACTATGTAACAATGAGGCCCGAAGGCATGTTTATTGTTGAGAAACAATGAAAAACCCTAAACATCCAAAAACTTAACCCTAGAAGATGAAATGCCAAACTGTGCACCTCGTTTGGGTAAACTGGTACATCAACTTCCTGGGGTCGTAACTTTGGCATACGATATTCATTTGACATGCACATTATCTTGTTAGAAAGATCTATTAGAGAACTACAACTTTGGGAAGAGCAACATCAGTCCATGGATCCATTTTTCTCTCAATTTTCCCAAAAAATGTCGTTTAGGGCCTCAAAATGGCTTTGGAAGTTTAAAACCTGAAAAACTACTAAAAATAGTAATTTGTGCTATAATTAAGGAAACTGAAAAGATGAAAGAAGCAATGGTGGGGGCCAAGTGGACCTGGAAGGTGGCCACTAATATGCACCTAGATCAATATACACCTCAGCAAAATGGAGTTACAGAAAGAATGAATAAGACGTTGATGGAAATGTCAAGAAGCATGCTCAGTGGTGTTGGGTTAGGACAAGAATTTTGGGTAGAGGCAGTGCAGACTGCATGTTACTTGGTCAACAGATCACCTTCATCAACATTGGAAGATAAGACTCCATAAGAGGTATGGACTTGTAAGAAACCTTCTCTTTCACACCTGAGTGTATTTAGATGTGATGCATATGTACATGCTCAAAAGGAGAAAAGAAACAAGTTGGATAGTAAATCTGAAAAGTGCATCTTTATTGGGTATAAGGATGATTTAAGGAGTTATAAGCTTTGGAACCCAGTAATAAGGAAGGTTTTGTACAAACAAGATGTGTTGTTTAGAGAGGTGAAATATGTTGTTAAACATGAAGTCCAACCAGAGAAACCTGAGAAGGTAGAGTTTGAGCATAAGGGAGAAGAATTAGACTCTACAGTAGAGGAGGAATTAGAAGATGGGGAGCCACAAACTCTGGGTGTGAGAAGATCAGTTCGAGAAATAAGGCATCCAGAAAGGTATAGTCCAAATTCATTCTGTTCAAATTTTGCTTTCTCTATTACTGATGATCATCCAAGAACTGTGAAGGAAGCAATATATTCAGAGGATGGAAAGCTTTGGAAAGAGGTAATGGTTGATGAAATGGCATCTTTGCACAAAAATGAGGCTTGGGACCTTGCGAAGTTTCTAGCTGGAGGGAAACCCATTGGCAGCAAATGGGTGTTCAAGAAGAAGAAAAATGCAGAAGGAAAGGTGGAGAAATACAAAGCTTAGTTGGTAGCAAAAGGTTATTCCCAAGTTTTGGGAATTGATTTTGGTGATATTTTTTCTCCTGTTGCCAAGGTAGCTTCTATTAGATTACTTTTATTTTTTATTGTTGCTTTTGATTTTGAGGTAGAAATGATGGATGTGAAGACAACATTTCCTCATGGGGATCTGGAAGAGGAGATCTACATGAAGCAACCTGAAGGTTTTGTGGTGAGGGGTAAGAAAGAACTGATATGCAGGTTAAGGAAGTCTCTAATGGGTGAAAACAATCACCAAGGATGTGGTATCAAAAATTTGATACATTTATATAGGGACTTGGCTTCACCAAAAGAAAAGCCGATCATTATGTTTATTTTAAATTAATTGGCGATAGTGTTATTTATCTGGTCTTGTATGTTGATGATATGTTGCTGCTTCGAAATGACAAAGAAATTATCCAGGATTTGAAGACCCATTTGTCCTCCAAATTTGACATGAAAGATCTTGGTGCTGCAATCTATTGGATACCTATACCAATAAGTTTCATATTTCATGATTCGAAAATTCAAATGCCAAATATGCTCTGCTTTGCTGGTACAAAGATCCCATATTTTCAAGGAAAAGCAAGGTGTGTACATGCCTTCATGTCTATTAAAGTTTTGATGGATGGTCCAACAGCCTAATCTGGATCATGCCATGTTTCAATTTTCTGTTGTACAATAGAGAAAGAAATTTGTCCAAACTGTTTAATCTTGGCAGATCAGTACTTAGGCAGAGAAACTAAGGTTCCCAACTGCTTAATCTGGGCCTTGGAAGAAATAAGGGTAGTGCTAGATAGGAAATCAAAGGAAAAATCCAATGGAAAAGAAAAGGCACATAACGGGTCTGCAAGTCCAAGTGCACCCTCCAAGAAGAAACAAAAAATTCTAGTCAAAATAGTTGGGTAGGTAGATGGGGTTGCAGAAGTGGTGTTCCTTCCAAGCTGAATTTTGCTAATCAAATACAAGGAAAAAAACATAGTGAAGCATGTCTAACTTCCCTTTTTCCTGATTCATAACTCATTACTAACCTCCCTTCACAAAGTATGTTTATAAGAGAGATTCAAGGTTTTATGTTGGACGTTATGGCCCTTAAAAGCCACATTTCTTGTGTAAAGTTCTTTTCATTTTGATCTACTCTTTAAACTAACTTGTTTTCAAGAAAACTTGGTAATATCACTCCTCATTCACCTTCTCCCTCCATATTAACCTCTAACCTTTGTTATCTAGCTCCCTATGTTTCCCTTTCCCTACTATTATAACACCATGGTGTATAAATCCTAAGCATTGTATAAATACCCCTCCCTGGCATTATAGCCATATGGTTCACTACTAGGGAATTGAATTAACACCTGGTTAAGCTCAAGAACCCAAGCCTAACCTCTTATCTCCCCAGAACTCATTGGCCCATTCAATTCTTGACTCTGTCTAAAAACGCTTGAAAAAACCCTTTTTGCACCCTTATACCCGCTCAAAAGCAAAATATACACAAAAACCCACCTTCTCCGCCTTATCCTAAGGTCGGGACCCATTTGCGCTTTTTTCATGAAATTTCATTAAAAACTCGCTTATCCTAAGTTTTTAATACCTTAAGTGATGTTGCGAAAAATCATTGATAAACCATAGTTTCACCTTTTTCCAAAGTTCACGGTTATATATAATTTAACAAAGAAATACATTGCAAAATCGTCAAATTCTTTAATATTTCGAAGGGTCCCGCCGAGCGCAAGTTCCAAGGAAAATGATATTTTAATCCCCTCCCGATGCCGTATCCTTCGTGCAGATCCATGGCTCAATAACCGTCCGATCCAACCTTTTTCATCCGACCGCTGACGCTCATATTGGACCGTCCCCGATGTCCGATAGATATCGTCCGATATCTATCAGACGCTGATGTCACGCGGGGTCCACGCGTCGCCTCCAAAATCCATCAGAGCCCCCTCTGACAGATTCCTCGCCGTATAGGAGGTGGTCCGATATTGCGCCACCTGTCCACCAACGTCAGCGCTGCCTAGCTGCCTACGTCATCACCACGACCGTGCGCCCCGCCCACCACTGGTCCACCTGTTTGCCATCTCACCACCCCCTTGGACCACTCACAGGCCATCACGTCACCCCACCCTGACCCACCTGGTGATGTCATGCTGACGTCATTTAAAAAAGGCGCCAATGACCCGAAAAAAGCCATATTTTGTCAAATTTTGCGCGTTTTTCGCACTTTTTGCAAAAAACATTACTATGCCCTCTGCATGTGTTTTACGACCAAAACTTCACTAACCTACTCGAAACAACCAGGAGATCTTCAGGGTGCCTACCCACCTGCTTTTCTGACACAGGCCATCGAAAACCAGGTATTTGTCCGTGCAAACTTCTCTAAAAACCTGGTTTTTCTCTGTAATAACAAAAATCACTTTCAGCACAGAAAACGCTTAATTCACCATAAAATTATCTACACCCAGCTCCCTCTTGAACGGTTAACGGTCAAAATTCACTAGCAGAGCCATTTAGACTGAATTTTCAGTGAAAAACCCACATTCTTCGTTTGTGCAGTCGTCAACTAAAACCCGGAACCTGCACTCAATTGTTGAGAAAGGTCTGTTAAAAACTAATATTTGCCTTCTCAAGGGACTAATGTAGTATTTCAATTGTTGCAGACTTGCCCTGTTACCCTTCATTTGTCAATTTTACCTCTTTACTCAGGCAGTGCTCTTTACTATTGCCCAGTCTAAGAAGCAGCAGTTTATTCACAAAACAGAATCCAAGTGACCATGGAGACCTCAGTTGCACCAGTTGCCCTCAATGTTGCTCCCTTAAATGCCCCTCATAGAAAGCTGGAGTGCCAGGATTTGGCAGACCTCGACTACTAAATCTTAGAGGACTCATCAAAATGCAAGTTCCACCTTCACCTACTGAATGAGCTTAAGGCCAAACATAAGGATGGGACAGACATACTAGTCATTTGGGATTCCTTCCTCCCAATATCCAATCTCCCTCAGGTCAACCAATTCCCTGACCTGATTCATCTATGTGCTGTCTGCTATGACCCCATGCAAAGAGCTGTACTTGACCCTTCAGGCTCAGTGGTATTCTACATGACCCCTGAGGACATTAGAGAGATGTTGCAGTTCAAGACCCAGAAGAAATTGGTCCCCTTGTCTCTATTGGATTTGATCAACCAAGGAGCTAAGATGCTAACATATGAACAAATCCTAAAGCTCAACCAATTGTTCATTACAAACTCTGACAGTGTGTTGTACCCTCCTATTTTTGATGGCTACCTCAATCAACTAGGTGTAGATCTTGCATACATGATCAGTTCCATTTTTGGGTACAAGTCACTTGAATTTATTGATGAAACTGTACTAGTAATGATGACTATGTTTTCCCCTGGCAAGAGTCCAATCTATTAAGACTATGCCACATACATTTCAGATAAGATGCATGAGGAGTTCTTGAACCTGTCAAGAGAGAAGGTGTTCAGATACACGTCCTTCATCTACCACCTCATTCTATATTATCAACATGAGAAGTTCTCCTTTGATGTTAAGAGAAAAGATGCAGAAGGCAATCCAAGGTCAGTGGTGTACTGGACCTCAGTGTTTCATAGCAGGACCTACTCTCCATATACCTACTATGAGTTCATAGACCTCTTCATCCACCTAGCCATGTCTTTATTCCTAACCTTGCCTCCTCCAAGACTGACTGATCAGATGCAGAGGATCCTGCAGTTATCCAAGGTGTACAGCATAGGGGATTGGTACTTTTACCAACACTACACCGTAATCAAAATATATGGGTGTGAGTTACGCCCATACAGATTGCCCAAATATGTGCCTATGAGACTATTTTCCCTTGAATATTTCAGGCAATTTGGGAATGCTGATATGGTACACTTTGCAGGCAAGGGCAAGAAGGCACAACTAAAGGTGAAAAATCAATTGGGCCACCTTGTCTTGAACAAAAGGGAAGGCTGGAAAGAAGCTGATAGGAAGCTAGAATGCCTTGGCCTGAAAACCAGCTTCCTTTGGAAGCCCTATGACCCTAATCAATCCATATCCTTAAGAAGGCTAAAATACAAGCTCTCTAGCTATGACCATGTGAGCATGCCCCACATTGAAAGATTTGCCAATTACCCAAAATGGAGAAGGGGCACACTGGAGGAACCAGTCTCACAAGAAGAAATGAATGAAAGAGCTAGAAGGCATCTATTGAAAATGGATGACTTGGAATCCCCTCCACAGGTATTTGCTCTTCCAAAGCCTCAAGCAGGAACACCTGCCTCATCATCTGCAACACATCAAGAGGCAGTACAAACCACAGGCCAAGCTCAGAGCAAAGGCAAGGAGAAAGACATGGAAGAGCCACAGGCACAACAGGGACAGGTGCAGCCATCCCAATAGGTACAACAGCAAAAGGACCAACAGGTACAGGGGGAACAAACAGCAGAGGCCCCAATGGCCACACAGCAGCAGCCAGCACAAATGCTACCCCCAAGGCAGGATTCAAGGATAGACTCCTCCATCCTCCAGACCCCTCAAAGGGAGGACGTGAACAGGAAAAGAGATAGGGAAAATCCCCTTACTGCATCACCAGAGAAAAGGCAAAGACTAAATCCCTTCTCTGAAGAAGAAATGCCAATGGGACATACTTCAGGAACAGGCCTGCCTAGCATGGAGGCCTCAGCCAGCTCCTTCCAATAGGAGCAAGACAGGGCAGTAGTAGGAGAAGTGAGCTCCTCAGGACAAAGGAGGCAAGGTGAGAAAAGCATTAAGCAGCAGTTTAAGGATATCAAGAGCAGAAATGAACCACTAAAGCTGCAACTTTACAATCACCTATTGAAAATGGCTCCTACAAACTAGCAAAGGCTCATGTATGCATATGATACACAGGAAGGAAAGATGATCATGAGCCATTTTACACCAACAGTGCAGCAACCACAATCAGCTGCAGATTATATCAAGGCCAACCTGGAGGTCCTGTCAAAAGACATCCACCCAATGGATCAAATAGAGCTGCATAAACAGATGACTGAGATGGTCTATGCGACATTGGCAGACAAGACCCTAGTAAACTACAGGCTGCAGAATAGCCTGAACAACACTGCTGCACAGCTTGAGTTGGAAAGAGCTTCCTCTCAAGCTAAGGACAATAGGATCAAAGCTCTGGAGGAAATTATAATAGAGCTTGGACATGATCCTAAAGATGTTAAGGCTGTGCAAGAAATCCTGAAGCTGAGGGATGCTGATATGGCAGCATTAAAAAAGATGTTAAAAATCCCAGCAACTCTTCACCCTCAAACAGAAGAGGTTTCCCAGCTCAGGCAGGAAAAGGATGCAGCTGCTCTATTGATGACACTATACAAAGAGCTCATCCAAACTCAGGAAAAGCTTCAGGAATCAGAGGCCACCTTACAGGCAGCATTATAGCAAAAGGAGGCAGGGCAAACCTCACAGCCACCTCCAGAAACAATAAATCTTGAGGAAATCCCTCAAGCCACTGCCCCTCCCAGCCAGCAGGAACAACAGGCAGCACCATCCACCTCAGCACCATCCACCTCAGCACCAACAACAGAGCAGGCTGAAAGCCTTGATATGCAAAAGCTGAGGAATGAAATCCAAGTTTTGGAGTCCCAGATGTCTGAGCTAAATCAAGCCAAGGACAGTCTAGCAAAAATCAATGAAAAATACGACAAGTCCAAGCAGAATGTGGCAAAAAGAGTGAGGGAGGTAAAGGCCCTCAAGAAAAGGATAACTGATCTAGAGAAAGAGCTCACACTAGACAAAGTCACATCTGAGCTCAAAAGGGTCGTGTGGGGCCATATTGGCCAGTCAATCACATATCAGTGGGAGTATATTGAGGCCATCCATGAGCAAATAACACTCATTAGAAAAGCACATAGAGAAATACAACGAGCAAGGGCATCTCTAGGCAGTATGCCTGAGATTGCCACTAGAACGATAAATGTGCTAAACTACAGAACAAGCTCCCAGCTCATTAAAATGGGAATTGGAAACAGGACAGAGACCATCTCGCTGATAAAGAGGGTCCTGACATTGAGAAACCTGATTCAGACCCTGGAAATAAGAGTCCAGGACATGCAAGCAGACATCAACAAGTTTCAGAACAGGTTTATGGCACTGCAAAACAGGGGTCTGCCTAGCCTGCTGGAGCCATCAGGGAAGTTGCTCTCACATGAGAAATATGCTAAGAGAGTGAGCACTTTTGCAGGAAATCAGATTTCAGAGGCAGCCAGTTCATCAACAGCAACAGGACCAGTAACAGGGCAGATCCTCTTCAACAAGGTGGAAAGTCTGTTTTTTATCATGAATGAAATCACACATTTGTTTGATGAGCCTCCCCATTTTTACAAATATACAGAGGCCGATGAGACCATGGGGTCAATTTTGAAGCATCAATTGCCTACACCAGAGGTGTGGGAAAATTTGATACAATTACTGTTAAATCAAAGTCAGTAATTGTGATTTTACTTTTTGAAAATATTTAGATTTTCATACACAGGAAGATAAAGACACATCAGCAGGTATGCAGAAAGAAGCTGAGCCAACTCAGCACAAGTATTCGGCCACCACAGCAGCATCAGCAATCATAGGTGACAGGGCCAAGAAGCTACAGAAAGATACAGCTGCATAGACACGTCATTCAGCAGATATATCAAAGCGCTCAACCGACTCCGTGAGCTCGAAAGGTCAAAATTGTTCTGACAGGAGTTAAGAGCCTTTAAAGTTCATTAAAGATTGTAATAACTTTTCATCTACAATCTCTGTACGAGTTAATGAAGATATTTTCCCTCTCAGATGACTCAATGCCTGAGATATTTTGTAATAGACTTCTATATATTCCCCCTCGCATTTTTTAGCAGGGGTTGGACATCGGATGTAAGAAATCTTTTGCTATCTATTCTGCTCCTCTTCTACTGTAAATCTTCAGAGAATTAATACAAAGGATGATGGAATTTCCAAAGCTCTGTGTCTCTTGATGTTTTTCTGGTGTATAGCTGAATGTTGCAGGATTCCTGCGTATCTCATGACTCAATAAGTTTCTCTTGTTACTCTTTGTTATATGTCTTTCATATATCATTCATGTTTCCCATGTTTTAATAGTTAATAGCAAAGAAAAAGAATAGTTACAGGATTTAATCACTGATTACCCTAAACTCAATCTAAGCTATTATAGATGTCTTTCCTTCAGTTATGGTAATGAAAGTGTAATTCTTAATTGCTACCTTTCACACTATATCATCATAGTGATCTATTGTTTCAGGAATTCAAGTCTGCTCCTGAGGAATACATCCTTTTCTCACACCTCAACTTAGTGAAAAATTCTTAACTGCTTTTCACTGGTTGCTTACACTCCATTATCACAATCTAAAGTTTGTTTCATGAAATATATAAAAGGCCCTGTAATTCCAGCTGCACCAAACTCAGGATTTCAAGAAACCAACAGCCATAGACTCCATTGCCCAATGGATTAATTCACCTGTAGAGAACATTTCAAGACCATCAGAAAACATCCTCCCAACCAAACACAAAACAAACAAACCTTTACTTCATAACTAGCCTAAAATATCCATAGAACAGAGACAATCCTAACAGAGAGAGCCCTCTCTGATTACAGCTGGGCTAGAAGCTGTAATCCAAAGATTGGTTAGTGGTTACCCCGGCCGTATTCCCTTGGGAGTCATAGGGAACAACCTGGGTGTTAACAGCCCTGACCCAGGTTTAGATTTAATTAGCCAAACAAATACCTGTACTGTTGGCCCTTTCGGGAATAGTCCGTAGAGCGCGAACTGAGGTCTCACCTGATGCAGTATGGGGGGATGCTGGAACCAGGTTTCCACATCCTTGAGATGTCTGAGGGGTTGATTTAGTCCAGCAATGAACACTTTTGCATAGGTTACTTCATGCACTTCCCTGGCCTGCGAGGCCTTCACAGCCTAGTTATATTCGTCTTTGCGCAACCCTAACCAGGGGCTATGGGGCTTTCACGCTGCTAGAGTAATGATCTGCGCTATTTGCCCAAGTCACACCGTGAATCTTACTTATCTTCTTATAACGGTTAATTATATTCGCGTAAACAAATACCTTATATTATATTCACCTATTCAGCACATTCATATAAGTTCACACAACAAATAAACAATAAACTTGCAATTCATACCCAATATAATTCAATGCATAAAACATGAAAAGATACACAACAATATTGTAAAACTTCTCTTTATTAATGCTTCGATCGGTTATAGACTCAACCTACCCTGCACACTTAGCTGCAGGGGTCCACACACTCAGCTGCGGACTACTAGGCCTCTACACACTCAGATGTAGAGCCTTCTCCTACTCTACGACCTAAATACATGACTGTACACTCAGACTCATTTTTTTCTTCTTAGATCTTCCATTGACTTATTCGCTCCATCCTTTTTCTTTACACTTAGAGCCTCACTCTATTTATACAATCCCATGGTCCGCGGACCATGGGTAGATCTATCAAACATACATTACATTACAAAAACAAGGGTAGACAACCCTCTAACTCATTTACCATCTCGCGCTCTGCGCCCATAAATCGCGGAGTCTTTACACCAGACTTAGTCAAAACTTGGGCTTTAAGCCCCAAAACTTTCCTTGGGGGGATCCCATGCCCAACAATAGTTTTAAGGCTCTTCCCTTTAGGCTTCACTCCAAACCAAATCACACATCTTCCTTACACAACTAGAGATCTACAACTATGAATAGCTTGTTGTTTACTCCAAACTTAATTAGCACCAGCACACTGACATTAACACTAGCTTGTGCTTGGGAAAACGGGAGGTTTATATAGGATGAATGGATGGGAGATGGATCCTCTTCTCATGGGATAAGGTCTTATCCCTTGATGTAGTTCCATCATTATAGGGGAAAGAGCCCAAAATGACATCCTCGACCCCATCCAGCCAAACCATTTACTAGACTTTTGTTGCGAAGCTTCTAGAGATGGAAGCTTTGACTCGTTATTTAAAAAACTTTCCATAAGAGGACCGACATGACTAGAACAAAGCTTAGTTGCTCTAGTCGGCGTTAGGGTCAGTTTTAATCCCTACATATCGGTGCGAGGAAGACAAGGGCCATTAGTGTCGACCTTGTAAACTGGGAAAAACAGAAGTTTCAGGGGAAATGGTGCAAAAGGGAATTGATCTGCTCATGGAAAGGGACACAATGGGAGTTTCTTCATGAAGGGAAAGCATGTATGGTTCACTATAGAGGTCCTCCAGGATCAAGGAATGGGGAGTACGGGGACAATCATAAAATTTTGTGTAACAGATGCCCCCTAAAGTGTGAAGGCCGAATTGGAGTGAGGTATAAAACGCTTTATAAATCAGTGCGGGGAACCATAGTCTGCCATCGGAAAACCTACAAGCAAGTACAAATACATATACCTAACTCATAACTCTATCAAATGATACATGAATCGCAGCATGGACACAACCATCCAGAGAATGATCATGTAAATGGATCGAGTTAGGGGCGCAGCCATCCGTCAAAGAAGATCATAATGAAACCGAGGTATGGTCACAACCATCCAAAATTGAGAAGGATCACATATGATAACTCATGGTATGGTCGCAACCATCCATCTGAAAGAGACATGTACATCAACATAACCATGTCACATCACTTCACAACTTGGAATTTTGTAATCTCAGCCCAGGGCTTTGCACTCCAACATGACCCGATCAAAGTACAAATCCTAAGATGTGAATAGATGTGTTGACGTCGAACATGCTAGAAATTCACTTGATTACCAGTCAATGATGTAAACTGTTAACAAGCGCAAGAGAAACCACCAATAATGACAATGGTCCTCAAGGTACTATCAACACAATCCATGGAATGTGAATAGAGGAACTGAAGTCCAACACCCGTGAAATCACTCAATCGAAAGCCAATGATGTGGACTTGTCGTCGAGTGTGAACACCTTTCCATTAGGGCATGTACTCTCTAAGGTACTGGAAGGGAGTCTCTCGGTCAACTTACTGGATAATTAATTAAAGTCGATGGAAATTGACTGTATCGAAGGAGGGCCATAATGTTTCCCGCATCATCGACACGGGATGAAAAGATGCAAAATGATTGTGGATGATACAAAGAATTAGAGGTAAGTGTAACTTCAGAAGGAAAACTCTTGAACATATTGGTGACACAACTGGAAGTTTGGCAGCTTTTGGATCCATAGGATCAATGGTTATGATGACATGGCAGAGATCAAATGGAAGTAAAAAATGAACGGCCCAACCCAGGAAGGTTAACGATGCAAAGGAGGATATCCCAACCCGACACGAAGCAGAAAATGTCATGTTCAAGAGTGAGCTATCGACACAACTGACTGTATTTCCAAATTTTCCTCCACCATTTCTACCAGGTACCCCAATTATTTTTAATCACAAGCTTGAAGGGGATAACATATGCTTGCACTGTAAGTTCATCCTTTGGATGAATCCGACCTAGTAAGTTTAACAAGCCCTAGGAAGGAGAAGCTCATGTTCGTCATGGTGATGAATCTGATGTCGTTTAACCTTTTAACGAGTCTAACAAAGGTGTAACTTAGTATCTTTTTCATGTTTAGGGAGTTTCTAAAAGACATGTAAAAGAAAACTCCACATGGTCCCTTTTTGTACATTTGTGTCTCTCGAGCCCGAAAAGGTAGAAAATGATACTTGAGAGAACTGCTTGACCATTTCAGTCAATGAGTACCTTTTTCCTAAATAGTGCCTCCCAGCCAAAAAAAGGGGTAAACTTATACTGGGCGCACGATATTTCGCATCTGTTAACGAGTTCAAAACGACAAGGGCTTGACCATCTTTTCACTTTTAAAGGGTCGGAAAATAGCTTGAAATAAGACCCCCCATTTTATTCTCTTTTACGAGTCAAAAGGGAAAAATACTTGGCAACCTTTTCATATGAGCTTAACGAGTCGAGAAAAGAGTTGAAACGTGACTCGTCATCATCGTTGAACATCCACCACCGGTTGCTGCATAAAAAAGGTAAAGTGTATTATCCAGTTCTTGTGACAAAATAGGTTAACATATTTATAAAAACCAGATATTTTCATGAAAAAATGAATAAAAAGGAGGAAAGTAAATATATTTTTACCATTTACCATTTTACCTTGCTGTGAAGACTTTTTACTCACTTTTTCCCTAATTGTTCGGAGCAGATTATGGGAGATCTGGGAAGTTGTTCGCCGAGCCGCTATAGCTACAAGTAAGAGCCAAAGCCTTGGGCTCCATTTTCATGTCATTTATTCATGTTTTTAGCCATTTTTAGATTTTTGAGGGGGGTTTTATCAAAAGTTTTTCGCCCTCGGTCGGCGTGACTTCCGGGCATGGAATGGCGCAGACTGAGGGTGATTAACAAACCCTATTAATCACCGGACTGTCCCAAAGAGGGGAACCAGTCAACTTATACAGGTCAAGACTGATTGGGGCAATCATATCTTCATTTCTTACTGAGAACTGCCCTGAGGCCTTGAAATCCAAGAGTGGGAAGATTGAGATTTCTAGTGTTTGGGATTTGACACCGAGAGTGCTTTTGTTGACAATCAACAAAGTGGCGGGGTCCTAGGCAGAACATGAGACCAACAAGTCAAAGTTTCTGTATGCTATCGACTGTACAATGCCTACGATCTTCAACTAGGCAGAGGCCATGAAGATCAACATAAAGTGCCAACTGACCAAATCTAAGGTGGGAAATTTGAAGGAATTTTGCTTCGGATCTGTGATCGTGACCCTTTTCTTGGAACACCTGCCATTATTCCAATATCAGCTAACTGAGGTGGATCCTCCTATGCCATGCGATCTGTGGATGGCCTGCTGGACTTGTTTGATACCTAGGATCACTAAGGGTCAGCACATGTCATACATACCTGCATTCTTTTCATGGCTACGATGCCATAAGATCATCGTGGAGGACTAGCCATATAGTGGCACCAAATTCCGTGGGGATCCGAACATGCCCTTACCAAATGGAGAGGATTTTGGCAATGAAGGTAAAAAATCAATCTTTTAATTTTGATATTTTTTAATTGTTTTTTGGTATATATGTGCTTATAACATTTCTCTTGTTAATGCAGGTGTTGGATCAAAGTGACATGCTAGGATATCCCCAATAGCCAGGCGCATCCCCTGCCCGATTGATGTTGTTACTCTTTATTAGGAGGGGAGTGACAATGAGGAGGATGTCACGAGGAACGTTGAGGGGTTGACTCGTGGTATCCCGGAGTATGCTCGGGTAGGAGACATTCCTCGTTAGTACCAGAGACACATGGTGGGAGTCTCAGATCAGATTCGCTGAAATCTGAATCGTGTTGCACAAGCTGTATCATGCTACCACAATCACCATGCTGATTAGTTCCTAGGTCCAACACTTACATTTTTTGAGGCCTGCATTCCACGAATATATGAGGCATGCGAGCCGCCGATGTTATTTTGGACACACATCTTATTTTTTTGGGTTTCTGATGTATCAAACATTATCACCATATATATATATATGTATGTATATATATGTATGTATATATATATATATACATACATACATATATATGTATGTATATGTATGTGTATATATGTATGTATGTATGTATGTACATACATATGTATGTATGTACATACATACATACATACATATATACAGCATATATATATACATATACATATATATGTATTATATATATAGATAGTATGTATTATATGTATATGTATGATATATATGTATGATATATATAATATATACATACATACATAATACATATATACATATATATCATATATACATACAATCTATATTATAATATATATATATATATATATATATATTATAATATATATATATGTTGTATTTCCTTGCTTACTATGGTACAAATGGTTTGTTTTATCTTTTCACATGTTCATAAATGTCTATCCAGCACATAATTAGCTAATGCATCTGTTAATGTATTCATGCGCCTAGGAATATGATGATATGTAATGTGATCAAAATTTCTTTCCAGTAGACGAATACGGAGATACATTCTCAATATTTCAGGGTTTCTGACAAAATATTGCCTGTTGAGTTGAGGGACGACAAGCTGTGAATCTAGGTTGACAACCAACTCTCTAATGTCAAGAGCAATGGCTTCTGACAACAGTTCGATGGCCGCATTGTATTCAGCAATGTTGTTAGTTGTAAGACCTAAACATATACCTTGAAGGTCAACTAACACACCATTAGGGTCATAAATAGCCCATTTCACGGATGATAGGTTCCAGGTACTACGGCAAGCACCATCAGCGAAACCGGTGTGAGGAGTCGCAAACATCTGCAAAGCAAGAAAAACATAGTAAATAGGAAAGTTGTTTGAAAACTAACACACCAAAACACATTGCACAAAAATGAATGACACACTAATGTACACAAGTAACCATGCAATATGACCTAAGCATAATACTTCTTGAGGTAAAGCATGTTTCAGGGCTTATCCAGAGGATTTCCTTCATAATCAATAAGCTCATAAGCTCATTTCTGCAAAACATGTTGATCCAGGTCTGGGTGAGAAATGAGAGAATTAGAAATCTGAAGACATCATCAAATTTGTGGCATCGAGTAGTGCTGAATCGACTGTCCAAAATCCAAATTCTGAGAAGTTGAGAATTTCGGGCTCAAGGAATCTTTTAGATTCCCTCGGGATTCCTCAAATATTCTGTTCCATGGATGGACTAGAAATCTGCAACTCAAATGACGAATCTGATCTCGCCATTGTGTTCCCTGTGGAAAACCATGAAAAATAACTATAAACTTGACTATATTTTGAAATGTCAAAATTTTACCTCGGGAAAATTTCATGGCTCATGGTTCCGCTCCCTGTTTTTGCTGAAATCATGGTTCCACGTGCATTCTGGAAATCACTGAAAAACACATAACTTTGATGAAGAAATGAACAACACAGTTGTACTCGTGGCGACGAGAGGTGTAAAAACCATATAAAATTTGTCAAATTATGACAAAGTGAAAATTTTGCCCTCTACAAAATTCATGGTTCCTGCATTAAAATATTAATTAACTGCCTCTAAAAGTGTGCCCTCCTTCTGCCTCGAAATCTGTGCCTACAGTCCCTCTCCTTTGTCTCGAACTGTGTGCAAAGGTAAATATTTGGGATTATATAATAACTTCGACGGATTAACCAATGTGATTCGCTGGCTCATTGGTTAAAAATATATGTTGGTTGATGAGAGGTTGGGGGATCAAATCCTGCCTCTATATATATATTTTTCATAAAACAATAATGATATATTAATGGGGGTCAGGTCCGCAATGAGCGGCCCGCCCCTTAAACCCTGTGCTTACAACATTATCGGTGCATTAAAATCGGCGATCAGTGCTATATCGACGAAGCATAAATCGGCAATTGGCATTATGAATTAGTGATAAAATCAGCAATTGGCATTATGAATCGACGATCGGATATTGATGTAACCATATATATATCGGCACGATTTATGGGGTTTCGCTGATATATATATCAGTGATCAACGCTTTTATGTGGTGCTGTCAGTAGTGTATTATCGGTGTGGATTAATTGGTGATATATAATGCGTCGGGGCAATAGGGTGTGGGCTGAGTCCATCACCGGCGGCCCATTTTGCCCAAATATATATATATATATATATATATATATATATATATATATATATATGCGAAGGTTGTGGAGAAGGGTTCGGGGGGGTTATGGCCACCGATCCCGAAACCATATTTGACTTGTTTTTGGTTGCGATTACAATTTGGTGTCGGCGGGAGGTTGTGGTCCGTTGGCCTTATAATAATTATTGTTTTCATATAGTTATATTAATAACTATATATTAAAAGGAATTTTTTTACATGGTTATTTAATAACCATTTTCCATATTTTAAAAATGATTTTTGTCTCTTATGCAGGTTTAGGAGACCAATGAAAGAATGCCAAGTGTCAATGCTTGATGGGTTGCCATGTGGGTCCCACGTGCTTATTGGGATGCCATGTGGCACACTGTGGGGCCCTCTTTTCCCCTGTCATGTCAAACTTTGAAGAGCTATATCTTTCGCATACGAGCTCGGTTTGACGAACCGTTCACATCTCCGCGATCACGACAACGAGATACTTAGCATGAACCTATTTCGAGCATAATCCAAACACTTTGAATTTTGAGCCATCTTTGTCCTGTGTGTCTCTCTGGAGCCACCTGGATCAATCCTCCCCACTGAGGAGATTTTGGTCCTCCAAAAGCATGGAAAATAATCTGCAACTTTCTCTGTACCCTGTCTGCATCACAACCGCGCTGAAAAGGTCTTGCTTCCATCTCCTTCACCTTTGTTTTTTGGAGCCTTAAGTGACAAGCTGACATGTGCTACTTTTGCAACCTGTAGTACATTGTTTCACAAATTACATGCTTGATTGACATGACCAATTAATGATCCAAATGTCCCGCACTTGCCACTAGTTTATAACACATACTCAGTGGTCAAGTTTACAACAAGATGAATGTAATACCTCAGCTATGACGACAAGGCCAACATATCATTGTTGCTTCAAAAAGTGATGGAAAACACATCATCACTGCAACACATGATTTACATACATAAGGCTAGACACTATTGTTTCAACAAGTGATGGAAACATAACATCACTTTCAGAGTTTCAACATACAACTCAAAATACGACTCAAAACATGACCAGGCATCATTGTTGCTGACCAGGTGATGGAAGCACATCATCACTTTTACACTTTAAAATGCAACAAATGATTTACAAAAGAATGACCATGAAATGAAAACATGTCAAAAAAACCATTTTTCACTTATCAATGTGAATGGGTCACCTCCTTGAGGTGGTTTTGCTTGTCGAACAACTTGTCTTCCTGGTTCACGCACCGACGCTTTGCCTTTAAGGCGCCGCTCTGGATGGAGCTTCCATCAAGTGGCTCTTTGATGGCCATTTCTATCGCAATGATTGTAGTAGGCTTTCTTCCTCCATATCTGCTTAACCTGTTTCTTTTCATGCTGTTGAGAGGGTCTTTCATGCCTTATGAGTGCTGCCATTCTTTTCCAACACTTAGAAAAGGTATGGTTAGGTAAACCACAAAAGGTACATGTTTTTCGATGCCTTGATCTTCATGCATTATTAACAACATGATCGTAATCAAAATGAGCATTCAAAGATCGAAAATGGTTATACCTTCCTTTGTTGTTTCTGATGTCAGTATGGCGATGAGAGCCTTCCTCAGCTCTCTCCCTGCAATGGAAACTACCATGGGATGATGGGGATGTTTTCCCATCATTCTCTTTCCTTGACGATGTCTCAGACGAATTTAAAACCTTCGAGTACTCTCCTTTAGTGTATCTCGAGCCTACAAATCAATGTTCGTGCACAACCTCCAAAGGTTGAGTCATGCCTTGGTTATTAACACCAAGTTCTTCTTTCTCCTTGTGCCTCATCCTTGTAAGGAGCCTCATGTTTGTCCCTGTAATTTGGATATCAAAATCTCCAACATACATCATACTATGAGAACATGAAATCGAAAGGAAATCAACATCTTTTACCTTCTCTTTCGATTTGGAAAGAGCTGACAAGGGTTGCTCATCATCTATCGTTGGTGGTTCGCTAACTGTCATGGTGCATTCCCCAACTTCTTTCCTGACATACCCAAGTCCTTCCTGACGGGGTAATTCCTCTACTTTGATGGGGTTGATAATGCCTTGGGCATCAACGCCCAAGCCTTTTCCTTCATACCCCATTCTCTTCAGCAGTTTGGAGCCAATCCTTGTGGAGTGATTTTCAAACACAACGAAATCATCATCAAGAAACATACATGAAGATGGAGAACTACTTTTTACCTCACACGAGTCTCGCTATAGCTTTTCGAAGGCCTCGTCCTTTGCTTGCAGCTGTCGTAGAAAGCTTTGTTTCTCATCCTTCTCTTCATGTAGATGCATCTTCAATTCAACGTTCTCTGTTTGAAGATTTTGTTTGTTTTTCTTCGTCTCTTCCATGGCCTCTTCTGTGGCTTGCAACTGAAGCTGAAATCACTCCTTTTCCTCTGTCTCTTTCTGTAAAGTTTCATACATGATTTCCACTTTCTTGGAAATGTTGAGCATGGTCTCATACATCGCTCTTTCATCCTTTGTCATTGTTCACACTGCAATTCACATCAACACAAAGACCGCTATGATACCACTTGATCCAGGTCCAGGTGTGGCGAAGGACCCTTCTAAGACCTTTTGCTTTCGTGATGTGTTAAATTGCATTTTAAAAGAAAATTAATGAATACATCTGCATGCAGAAAAGAAGAGGAACATATCAATCATCAGTGCATGAAAACATAAGCCATTGATAACAGAGTTCGTCGAGGAGGGACTATGTCTCCGGGCCCCGGTGTCAAGATGGTGTAGGCCGCTGCATTAAGTGCTGTTAATAAAGGTGATGTACACAAGAGATGATGTCGAAATAATACAAGGAAAAATGCCCTCACGTAGGAGTGGCTCTAAGAGGTGTTCCACAACTAGAACTGTCAATCAAAAGACTCCTATCAATATGACACAAAAACATGCATGATGAGCATCCCGCTAACATGACACAAAAGGGCTTTAAAAAAAAACATGCATGACGAAAACAAGAGTATCCAAATAACATACAACAAGGGATCTTAAAACATAACATGATGAGTTATGGCAGCAAGTACATCACATAGAAGATTCCACATCAAATCAAGCAAGGAATCATGACAACATGTAATAAACAAGATCCCGAATCAACATTAATCAAGTATCTGTGCAACATGATGTAGAAAGAAGAATTACATAAACACATCATATACCTCACAACCAAGGGCCATCTAAAGAAGTGGATTTCACACTGCTGAAGCTGCTCGGACCATCGATCTCAAAGCATCGATCGTATGAAGATGACGGCTCGCATATGAATGTGGACATCTGCACTAGCACTTAGAAAAGTGACTAGAAGAAGAAATGAGAGAATCAGAAATATGAAGACACCATCAGATTTGTGGCGTCAAGTAGTGCTGAATCGACTGTCCAAAATACAAATTCTGAGAAGTTGAGAATTTTGGGCTCAAGGAATCTTTTAGATTCCCCTGGGATTCCTCGAAGATTTTGTTCCATGGATGGACTAGAAATCTGCAACTCAGATGACGAATGTGATCTCGCCATTGCCATCCCTATGGAAAACCATGAAAAACAAGTATAAACTTGGCTACGTTTTGAAATGTCAAAATTTTACCTCATTGGGAAAATTTCATGGCTCATGGTTCCGCTCCCTGTTTTTGCTGAAATCATGGTTCCACGTGCATTCCGGAAATGACCGAAAAATGCAGAACTCTGATGAAGAAATGAATAACACCATTGCACTTGTAGTGACGAGAGGTGTAAAAACCATATAAAATTTGTCAAATTCTGACAAAGTGAAAATTTTGCCCTCTTGCAAAATTCATGGTTCCTGCATTAAAATATTAATTAACTACCTCGAAAATCGTGCCCGCCTTCTACCTCAAAATCTGTGCCTACAGTCTCTCTCCTCTCTCTCGAATTGTGTGCAAAGGTAAAGATCTGGGTTTATAAAATAACTTCGGCAGATTAACCAATGTGATTCGCTGGCTCATTGGTTAAAATATATGTTGGTTGAGGAAAGGTTGGGGGATCAAATCCCGTCTCTCTCCATATATTTTTCATAAAACCACAATGATATATTCATGTGGGTTGGGTCCGTATTGGGCGGCCCACCCCTTAAACCCTGCGCTTACAACATTATCGACGCATTAAAATCAGCGATCAACATTCAAAATCGGCGATCGGCGCTATATCGACGGAGCATAAATCAAGAATCGACATTATGAATCGGCGATAAAATTAGCGATCAGCATTATGAATCGGCAATCGGATATTGATGTAACCATATATATGGATGCGATTTACGAGGTTTTGCCGATATATATATTGGCGTTTGACGCTTTTATGTGGCGCTGTCGGTAGTGTATAATAGATGTAGATTAATCGGCGATATATAATGGGTCGAGGAGATAGGGTGTAGGCCAGGTCCACCGTCGGTGGCCCGCCCGCCCCAATATACAATAGATATTATATATATAATACTATAATAATATATATATAATATATTAATATATAGAAGGTGTGGAGAAGGGTTTGGTGGGGGTTATGGCCGCTGATCCCGAAACCATATTTGACTTGTTTTTGGTTGCGATTGCGATTTGGGTCGGCGGGAGGTTGTGGCCCGTCAGCCTTATAATAATTATTGTTTTCATATAGCTATATTAATAACTATATATTAAAAGGAATTTTGTTACATGGTTATTTAACAACCATTTTCACGGTTTATCATTTAAATCCATTTTATAAATGATTTATGCTCTTATGGATAAATATTATTTATCTTCCTTTATTTCTAATAAATTGATATTATGCATGATTTTATCAATGAAAGTTTAATAAATTGGTTATAACATTATTCACCATTTTTAACCTCCAAGATAATTTCTAGATTGAAGATTTGACCATTAAATGTGCCAACTCAGAAATTCGCTGGAATAAGAAGTGACAGTTTTGCGGTTGTGATTCTGAGCAAATGAAGAAGAATTTGGAAAATCTGGAACATGAGTTTTGTCCATTACGGACCCAATTAACTTTAAAAAAGAACGGTTTGCCCAAATTCGGCTTGTACTGAGAGAAACATAGGGTTCTTTGAGCACGATTTTCTCAGATTTGTTGTTGCGTCCGTCCTCCAAATCTCAGCTACAAAGACCAAATTCGCCTTGCTCTTGTTAAAAGTTGAATGGGAATATATTTTCTTGTTTATCAATTGGTTAGAATCAATCCAATTTTGTAATATAAATCATGTTGTAATTATCTTTGTTGTAACTTCTCTCTGATCTCTCTCTATTTAAATGAGAACAGAGATCAGAGAAGGGGATGATTAATTTGGAGAGGGATGATCAATGTAGAGATGAAGACTTAAGGATTTAGAATTATGATTTGAATTAGAGATTCAGAAGCAAGGATTCATGATAGGATAGGAAGAAGAAGGGATTGTTGCATGTTGTAATTCTCAAGCTTATGCTGTTGTAATGATTTCACAATTTGATGATTAATATATGATTTGGGAGTTGCTGCTCATTCTTCTCATCTGAAGTAGCCCAACAACGTTCGCTGGTGGATAAGGACCCAGCCACTGGTGGATTATGCTACTGCTGTATATTATCTTCTTGGTTTATGCGTGGTTTTGCTTATTGGAGTTATTTGGTAATTTGGTACGCTCTGTTATTTTACATCACGGTTTTGTTATATTCGATTCATGTTCAACTAAGTAATATCGTTCTCAATGCCAGGAATGTCGTATTGATTCATCTTGATTTGGTAACACATTGCTGTTCTTTTAATCATTGATATAACGTTGCTGGTCCTTACAGAATGTATTGTTGTCCAATTACAGCGTATCCGTGTTATAACACTCTTTAATTGGTATTACTAAATTCATCTTAGAGATTATATTTCCTTGCGATTGTTGAATATATTGACATTGCTGTTCCATTACAAAATACAGTCGTATTCTTTATAACTAAGACTGATAATTGGATTACCAGATCAGATTACTATTAAGGTGTGCCGTGTGTTAAGTTATTATGCATTTGTATTCGGCTTTCAAGCGATGTTCCATATTCTATCATTAATTAGTGTTGTTCTATTTACCGTGTGCTATTCGATTCATCTTTAAAGATAGGGGATTGCCATTTGATTTCTGTAGAACACGATTGTTGCATTTATTCTTGTAGACTAAGGTGTTGTTGCTTATTGAATTCAGTTGCTGTTACATTTCCTAGCTGCTGTTCCATTTCCTGTTATTCGCATTATCTTTTCTTTGGTGTGCATAACGATCTGAAACTGTAATGGGCATTGGCATTTGCTGTCTAGTCCCTAGATTGATGATCTGTTCCTTGATTACTTTTGGTTACATCAGTTTCCAAAGGGATGAGTTATTGTTACTGGACCCTTGACTGATACATTGCTCATTTTCCCGAATGAAAGATTTAGGCTTCAATGTATTTTGTTGTACGTAGATTTTCTTTCAAGCATTCATTTACTTTTGGATTTTAAGCACTATACTGCAAAACATTACTTTTGAGTAAATAGCCGCCTCAGACTGCGTACACTCTTGAAATAAAAAGTCGTCCCTGGGTTGACAATTAATGTGAGGTAATTAGGAGTTAAAAAGGCACCTTTTTATCGCTCCACACGCCCGACGGAGAGCCACAACACGAGAGGGCTAGATAGCCAGAGATAGCTAGACAATGCCATAGGTTTACTTAGAGAATCCAGAGCACTTGAAAGCCAGAGCACCGCAGAGCCGTAAAGCCACAAAGCTTGATCGAGGCAGCACAAGAAGGTGAGCCAAAGAACCAAAGGGTCAAGTAGAGCGCATAGCTGCAGTGACATAGCCAGAGCGCGACAAAACTATATAGCTAGAGAGATACATTGCAGATAGACAAAGAGCTACATTGTAGATAGCCAGAGCAATCTTCTTCTTACGATCGATGCTGTGAGATCAATGGTTCAACAAGCTTCAACACTTTGAAATCTTCTGTTTCAGATGCCCCTGATTACTAATTGCGATGCCAGAAAACTATCGATGCAAGGGAAGCCAAAGTCTAGATTGGTAATGGGCCATGCCTGCACATAGACAATATGAACAACATATTCACGGTGGATTGTTTCGCTAGGGATATGAACATCAAGCACAAGATGGCCCTTTGTTATGAGGTATATGATGTATTCATGTACTTTTTGTTTATGCATTATGCTGCATGGATCCTTGATTGATGTTGATGCAGGGTCTTGTTTATTATATGTTGTCATGATTCCTTGCTTGATTTGATGCAGAATCTTCTATGTGATGTACTTGCTGTCATAACTCTCCATGTTATGTTTTGAGATCCCTTATTGTATGTTTTTGGGATAATCTTGTTGTCATCATGCATGTTTTGTTTTTTGAAATCCCTTTTGTGCCATGTTGGCGGGATACTCATCATGCATGTTTTTGTGTCATATTGATAGGAGTATTTTGATTGAGAGTTCCAGTTGTGGAACATCTCATAGAGCCACTCCTGCGTGAGGGCATTTTTCCTTGTATAATGACGACATCATCTCTCATGTACATCATCATTTTTGAAAACACTTAATGCAACGGCCTACACCATCTTGACACTGGGGCTTGGAGACATAGTCCCTCCTAGACGAACTCCGTTATCAACGGCTTATGTTTTCATGTGCTGATGATCGTTATGTTCCTCTTCTTTTCTACATGTAGATGTATTCATTAATGTTCTTTTAAAATGAAATTTAACACATCACGAAAGTAAAAGGTCTTGGAAGGGTCCTTAGTCACACCCGGACCTAGATCAATTATCTTGTTGTTGGAGGCCGAGTTTACCAAGGTTGACTGAGCTATTTTGGAGGTCAATTTCAGCCCTATTGACTAGCGTTGACTTTCTAGTTAGGGCTTTCCGTTTCTGTTGTTTTGACTGATCAGTTTGGGCAAATGAATATTGTAAATTGTACTCTCTCTCTGCTGAAATTTTGAAGAATTATATGAAGAATTGATCAAGGGTTTCCCCACATTGGGGTTTGTCCCTGGCTGTGACATATCTTGTGTCCTCTTGTGTTCGCTTGTCTTCTATCATTATTGTTTATGTTCTATTTGTATTTTACTATCATGTTGATGTGATTTCTAATCTGGATATGATAATTGACTAATGAAAAAATTAAAGTAAAATTGCTCTAAGCATAAAACATACCATTGTTATCCTAAAATTAACATGGCAGTGGAGCTGAGGTGAAGACAAAGCCCAAGCAAGAGTGAAGAGCAATCACTAAGAGGAGAAATCACTGATTAAGATCAAGTCTCAATGGCCTCCACATCCTACTTCAAGTCTGATGATAAGTATGATTATCATGCATGGAAGATGTATCTTGATTTAACTTTAGAAGAGAAAGATGTCATGGATTATGTGCAAGGAAAGATTCTGGAACCTCCTTCAAATGCACTAGCTACTGCTAAGACAAAGTACAAGAAGGGCTAAGTCAAAGCCAAGAAGATCATCAGGGATTCTATTCATAAGCACTTAGTTTCTTACATCTCCGATTTGAATACATCAAAGGAGATATATGATAGGTTGGTTGGCATGTTGAAATCTAGAAATGCATCAAATAATTTTCCTCAAGAACAAGCTGAAGGATATAAAGAAGGGAGAATGTGAGGATATCCAATCCTACTTCATGAGGATTACTGAGATAAAAAATGATCTTCTTTCGATTGGTGAAGCTATTGTTGATAGGGAACTCACTCTCATTGGCCTTCGATTTCTTCCTCCCTAATGGCATGTGTTCAACACTACTATTCTCAATAACGACATAATTCCAAGTTTGAAGAATTGCTGACTATATGTTCTCAAGAAGAAACAAGGATGATGGAATTGGAGATGCCTTCGAATAGAAATAGTCCTACCACATTCTCTGCTCATGCCAAGAGGAAGAACAATGCAGGTTCAAAGAAGAAAAGTCAAGGAAGACTGAGATTAAAAAATGGAAGGAAGTGAAGATGCTTTGTTTGCAACAAGTTTGATCACTATGCCAGGGAGTGTCCAAAAAGAAGGGACACATCTCAGAATGATGATCACAATCATTCTAGGGGAAACAACAATAATCAAAGGATTGGCAGGTTCAACAACAAAGGGAAAAGAAATGCTTCCGCTACTCAACTTGGAGATGATCGAGCTTCTAAAAGAACAAAAAACTCCAGGTATGATGAGTCTAATGTTGTAAATTCTAAGAAAAAATAATTTTATCTTGTATCTGCCCTCTGTATTTCCTCTCCTCTGGATACTTTGGGAAATTGGTTGATTGATAGTGGTGCCTCAAGGAACTTCACCGGGTACAAGGAAGCTCTTTCAAATTTGATAGAGAAGGATACAAATTTGGAAATTATCCTTGGAGACAATGCCACCTATCATGTGAAGGGAGTTGGGAATGTTACCCTTCAATTGAATCAAGGTTACACCATTCATCTTCAAGAAGTACTAATTTACTTGATCTAAAGAAGAATCTAGCGCATGTGTATCTCAACAATGGAAGACAAAGGAATCAAGGTGGCATTCATCAATGGAAAGGTATGTGTATGGAAAAGAAATTTCAAGGAAGCATTTACTCTTGGATTTAGGGTTGACATTTTATATCAAGTTGGAGGAAGTCCACTGGAAGCTATGTCTTACGACACATCTCTTCAATCTAAACTATGGCACTAGAGGTTTGCTCATCTTCACTATAAGGCTCTACCCGATGCAAGGAAGAAGGTTACAGGTATGCCCAAATTCAAAATAGAGCATGAAGGTGTATGTTGGGGATGTTCCTAGGGAAAACATACAAGGGGACCATTCCCCTCAAGTGATAGCAAGAGCACTGACATTTTGCAATTGGTTCATTTTGATCTATCTGGTATGTTTCCCGTGATATCATTAGGATGATATCTATGTTATGTTGTCTTTGTGGATGACTTCTCTCAAAAACATTGGATATATTTCTTGAAGAAGAAGGACGAAATATACTCATGGTTTTGTGCCTTCAAAGCCTTGGTGGAAAATCAAATAGGGAAGAAGATCAAAATATTGAAGACTGATAATGGAATCGAGTATGGGTCAAATGAATTCAATGACTATTGTAGGGAAGCTGACATTAAGAGGGAGACCACTACTGCATATACTCCTAAGAAAAATGATGCTACTGAGAGGAAGAATCATTCCATTACCAAAGCCACTCATGCCATGCTTCATGATCAAGGACTTCCAAAGTTTGTATGGGGAGAAGCTACCAACACTACTGTGTATGCTGAAAATCGATGCCGTCATCAAGAATTGGACTCCAAAACTCCTGAAGAAGTTTTCATCGATAAGAAACCTGATGTTTCTCCTTCTGGAATTTTTGGTAGTCCTATATATTTTAATGTGCCAAAAGAAAAGAGAAGAAAATTGGAGGCATCTAAGAAGAAAGGAACTTTTATGGGCTACAATGAAACTTCTAAGGCATATAGAATCTATATGCATGGTCAAAGAGAAGTGGAGTTGATTCATGATGTCACCTTCAATGAGGGTCCTTCCCGAAGGAAGATTAGCAACCTTCATATTCCAAGGAAGGGGAAAGAAGCAGATGTAGGGAATCAAGTAGATTCACAGGATGAGTCGATGCCCGATGTTGAAGAACCGATGGATCCCATTGATACTCCTCCTCATGAGTCCTCCTCCTCCAAAAGGAGACCCTCATGGCTGAGGGAAACTCTCGAAGATGCCGAGAGACATGTTGCACCGAGGGGGAAATTTCGTGAAAGAAAGAAACCTAATAGGTACCAAGGGTACTTAACTGCTATGAGCACCATTATTCAGTCTAAACCTTGCTCTTTTGAAGAAGTTGTGAAGCAAAAAGTATGGAAGGATGCTATGAATGAAGAGTACGAGTCAAGTATGAAGAATGATGTCTCAGATGTGGTCCCTAGACCCCCGGAAAAATTTGTTGCCACCTCTAAATGGCTCTACAAGATCAAGCATGGTGCTGATGGAAGTGCTGAGAAGTTCAAGGAAAGATTTGTTTCTTGAGGCTTCTCTCAAAAGGAAGGTGTAGATTATGATGAGATATTTGCACCCATTGCTCGCTACACTACTATCCGTTCGATTATAGCCCTTGCTGCCTTGCAAAGATGGAATCTACACCAGATGGATGTGAAGACTACCTTCTTGCATGGTTCACTTAAGGAGGAAGTCTATGTGGAACAACCTAAGGGGTTTGAAGTTCAAGATTGTCAGACACATGTATGTAGGTTGAAGAAAGCCCTAGATGAGTTGAAGAAATCATCCCGGGCTTGGTATGAGAGGATCGATAGCTATCTGATGAAGTTAGGATTTACAAGAAGTGAAGCTGATCCAAACCTTTACTTTAAGATTGAGGATGATAGACATATCATCTTGGTACTCTATGTGGACGATCTCTTTTTGACAGGTGCAAACCCTCTTATTGATCAATGTAAGAGAGAGTTGGCATCCGAATTTGATATCAAGGACCTAGGACTGATGCATTACTTCCTAGGGTTGGAGGTTTGGAAAAAGCCAGGGGAGATTTTCCTTTCTCAAGGAAAATATGTTGTGAAGCTACTTGAAAGATTTGGGATGGTGGAATGCAAGTTCGTGACTACTCCGATGGAACTTAACTTCAAGAAGTTATGTGGAAGTGCTGCTGGGCCTGATTTGGGAAATCCTTCTGAGTATCATCAACTCATAGGGGTGTTGATGTTCTTGGTGAACTCCCGTTCGAACATATGTTTTGCAGTGAACACATTGAGTTAGTTTATGGTCGAGCCTGATCATATACTTTAGATTTCTACCAATAATTTCTTGAGATATCTTCAAGGCACAATCACTTATGGACTACGATACACTATCGAGAGTGTGAGGCTCCGTGGTTACTCTGATGTAGACCAGGATGACAGTGTGGTGGATCACAAAAGCACATCAGGATGTTATTTCTCTCTAAGTTCTGCTTTAATATCATGGATGAGTAGGAAGCATAAGTCGGTTGCTTTAAGCATCGGTAAGGCTGAATACATTGCTGCTAGTTTGGCTTCTTGTGAAGCTGTCTAGTTAAGGAAGATCTTTAGTGAGCTATTTGGACATGTGCTTGATACCAGCACGATCTTCTATGACAACTAGAGTGGGATTTTTATTTTTGAGAATCTTGTGTTTCATGATTGCTCCAAGCATATTGATATCAGATTCCACTTTATTTGGGATATGGTACAACAGGGAGTAATAAGGCTCTATCATATTGGGACCGATGAGCAAGTCACCGATATTCTTACCAATCCCCTTAGGAAGGTCAAATTCTTAACCTTCCATGAACGACTTGGAGTTTTGGAGAGACCCTCTTATGAGGGTCTTGTATGAGATTGATAGTGAGCTCTAGGAGCTCTAGGGGGCTTGGGGTACTTCTTGGAGGAATGAGCGATCATAGGGTGACTCACCCTCCCCTAGTGGTGCATTGTGTATAGGGTGAATGGTTCACCTTCCGCTATGATACCCCATCGTGGCATATTGATAGGCCGAGTGGTTCACCCTCCCCTATGGCATATGAGTAGGTTGAATGATTCACCTTCTCCTACCGACACATCCTACACATGCAGTCCGGGACTCATGGGAAGTACCTCTCATCTGGCCAATGAGTTGGGAAATGAGGATAGGGACCATAGTACTACCAATGGATGCATCGTGTAGTACTAGGATGTTGATATTGATATGGGATCAATGGAAACTGACTACGAGTCAGTTAAGAGTGGTATGACATATTCTACGTTGTTGGAAACTGACTTTGGGTCAGTGGAGAACGGTACGATACTTTCTTGAACATTTCTTCTTTCTTCATGGTTCAACAGAGCAGAGCAGTGAAATGATAGGGATGGTACAAATTGTCAGACATATTGGCAAGGGATGTTCTCCCTAGTTGAGGGGGAGTGTTAAATTTGCCAACTAGGGGCAAACATCACTTTGGGCAACTCTTATGAAGCAACTGATATTTTTCTTGCATTCCTATTTCTGAGAGGTGTAGGATTGATCTAAAGATCTCCCATTCTGACATGTACAAATGAAGTTATGAATTTATTTTGATTATGGACAAATTGTCAAGGTTGACCAACCATCAAATTAACCTTCTCCAACCTTCAATGTTGCACATAAATAAAAGGTGCCTCCTCCTCATTTTGGCATCTCATCTCATTCATATTTCTCTCTCTCATCTTGATTGGGTACAGAGTTTTGGGCCTCTTTCTCTCCACACGTGCGAAAGGAAGACTGCCTTTTCTAGCTGTTGCATTAACCAAATTTGATCGAAATTTCAGGACGCTGAATTTTCAGGAGACTGAAATTTCAGGAGGCTGACTTTGACTAGGGTTGACCTTGTTTGACTTCAGTTTTCTGAGGGATACTTCTGTTTGGGTAGGCTGCTGTTTTGGGCACAAAAATCGAGGCAATTTGACCCCTGCGTTGACTTCCCTAATTCAGGTTGTTGGGTTGACTTTTGTTGACCATATTTGATTGGTTATTTTCAAACTATTTTGGGCTGCATTATCTTTTTGTTGGAGGCCAAGTTGACGAAGGTTGACCGAGCTATTTTGGAGGTCAATTTCAGCCTTTTTGGCCAATGCTGAATTTCTGGTTAGGGCTTTTTATTGCTGTTGTTTTGACTCATCAGTTTGGGCAAGTGAATCTTGTAAATTGTACTCCCTTTCTTTGCTAAAATTTTGAAGAATTATAAGAAGTATTGATCAAGGGTTTCCCCACATTGGGGTTTTTCCCTGGCTGTTGCCATATCTTGTGTCCTCTTGTGTTGGCTTGTCTTCTACTGTTATTGCTTATGTTCTATCTAAAATTTACTATCATGTTGATGTGATTGCTAATCTGGATATGATAATTGGCTAATGAAGAAATTGAAGTAAAATTGCTCTAAGCATAGAACATACCATTGTTATCCTAAAATTAACACAATATAATGGAAATATGGATGAGTTCTAGTTCAAAACTGTAGAAGCTAAATACCTCAAAGTGATCAAGCATCCTTTACGAACCCAACTATCAAAAGATTACATGACTTGTCACGAAGATGTAATGGGTTCATAATTGCACTACTCTCTTGATAACTCATTAATAGAGGAAATATTGCTTTGACTTCTTTGAAGGGATCTTAGTACAAACGTTCACACACTTAGAGAATCACTTTCAGGACAGATGAATGATGCACCAATTGGAAAGGTTTCCATTCATTCTATATTGCTGTAGATGATAGCCACTAGCTGAGTCTATACTTGGCAGAATTGGTTTTATTGTAGTGGTTGGCCTAGAAAATGGAGTAAGTTTACTAATTTAACATAGAATGTGAATATGTTTAAGCTTCTATTAAAGCTTGCAGTACTATATAAGCATAAAAGGCAGTCCACAGGCCTAGATGAAACCAAATAACCAGAGGGCAGTTCCCAAGAGTTTATACCAACATCTAAGTGTTGTGTATTTGTCCAATTGAGTTCACCACTTAAACTTTTAGAATTGGTTCAGGTGAGTGGTGATTTCAATATGTATAGAACTGTAAAATCAAGAGTTCATCACATCACTGTAAGTGAAACTTTTCAACAGTAGGGTGCTAGCCATCAAAGGTGTGAGTGCCTAATTTCAAGTTATTACATAGCCCATGCATAAGAGGAATGATGCTATAGCGTGGAGCACCCATACATAAAAATATACCAACTTCACAAGGGGACTACGCCACCCTTTGCACTTAGAATTTTGTAGGAGAAAACAAAAAAATAGAAAACACTTACTCCATTCTTGTAACGATGCAAAAGAAAAAAACACGTACCCCATTCTTGTAAGCATGCAACGAGAGTTGGGTAATCTATTAACCACCTCCTCGTGTTTAATATTGTAAGGAGGCGTGTTACACAATGTTATTTACACTTCTCTTTTATATTTGCCTATAAATTCTACATTATATTTTGGTATAATTAATACTATTTACATTGCTAATTTATCTTTACGTATTAAATTCTAGATTATATTGTTAATTATAATTTAAATAAATCCTTACAAATATTATATTTGAAATAAACAAATCTGGATGGGATTGTTGGATGACATAAAAAGGCCTTGCAAAACATTATAAAGTAAATACTTAAAACACTTACAATGCAATATATATATATATATATATATATATATATATATATATATATATATATATTAACAATTATTATATATGTGTCCATGGCGTATATTAATTGGTAATAGTAATATTGTATTATGAAATATTATGTTAAGACTACAAGATTCATATCCAATTAGTAATGTTGGAATATATATATATAAAAATTACCAAAGTTAATGTTCAAATCTCTCCTGCGTCAAGTAATAAGAATATATATTATATAAATATATATATATATATATATATCATCATTGATTTAGAGCCTCATTATCTCTATTTTTAAAAGTGGGGATACAAATAACCCCTCTAACTATCAGGCAATTATGATCAACCCTCTCTTAGCCAAGTTATATGGTATTATTTTGGAAAAGAAGTTGAGCATATAGCTTGAAAGTGTGGGTAAGCGGGCTAAAGGGCAAGCGGGTTTTAGAAGGCTGCACTCAACAATGGACCACCTCGTTACACTTAAGAATATTGTGGAGGAATGCTATAATGATAAATCCAATCTCTTTTGTTGCTTTGTGGTCTTTAGAAAGGCTTTCGATATGGTTCCTAGAAATAACCTATGGAATAGATTGGAAGAGCCAAAGGTTCCTTTCGAATTGAGAGCTCCTGCTATAAGGTTATACGAGAATGTAATTGCCAAGTTAAAGAGCAATGAGGAGTGGTTGAAAGATATTACGTGTAATATCATAGTTAAACAAGGTTTCCCCCTCTCCCCTACCCTATTTGGAATTTACATTGACAAGCTAGAAGGTTGTTTAGAGGAAGCAGGATGTGCTGGCACAATCTTAGCTGGGATAGTCATCATCCCTCTTCTCTGTGCTGACGATATTGTTCTTCTCGCAAGGTGCCTATCTGATCTTGATAAGCAACTTAGATTTCTTAAGGATTTCTGCTCTACCATGGGTATGACTGTTAACACTGACAAAACAAAAGTTATGATTAGCAAATCCAAGAAGGACACTTACACTAATTTTATGTATGACAATAGTAACTTGGAGGAAGTGTCTTCTTACAAGTACCTATGAATTGATATTCATCACAAGCTCAACTGGAACTATAGCATTGAGAAAAGGATTAATGGGGGGTGGAAAGCTTATTCTGGCCTTGAAAATAGTTGTAAAATGACAAACCTCGTAATGTGGGATAGAAAGAAGTTCCTTTTTGAAACTTTAGTCACTCCTGTTATGTTATATGGATGTGAGGTTTGGGGTTGCAGCATCTCTAGAGAATCCTGTTGAGTAAATCCAGAAGTGTTTTATAACGTATAACCTCAAAATTAAAAGCAATACACCCTATCCTATTCTTCTTATAGAAGCGGGTCTTTCCCCTATCTAGAGCCTAGCTATGACTAGGCTTCTATTGTACAAGCACAAACTCAATAACATAGGAGACCATAGACTTCCCGAGCTAGCTTTAAGTTCTAGCCAAAAACCACCTAAGGCTCAAACAAGGTTGGTATAAAGACACCAGGGCCTAGTTAAACCATTGGGAGATCGACGAGAATGTTGCATTGCAAAACATTAATAACATTAAAAATATTGTTACTTCTAAGTTCAAAGAAAAAATGTAGTGTGAGAAATATTTAGCAGCCAAAAGAAAATTAAGATATTATAAGGAGGTCATCAACCCCACACTAAAAGATCAAAAGTATCTCTTTGTTTTAACTAGCTCAAAGAAGAAAATTAATATAGCCAAAATTAGAACGAACTCTCGTGAGCTCCATAGTGAAACGGGTCGTTGGGCAGTTTCTAAAACACCATGGATGGAAAGGATCTGCCATCTCTGTGAGAATATGAACATCGAGGATGAAAATCACTTCCTCTTACAGTGCTCAGTGTACAACCACATTAGATCTTAGTTTCATAATCTTTGTTGCAATACTGACCTTCCTAGCCTTTTACAATGTCAAAATTATAGTGAGCTCGGGAGGCTTCTCTCCAAGCATTTTGAGCATAGGAACAAAATCTTAAATCAAACTAAATAATAATTCGTTTCTTTAGGTCCGATAGACCAAAGTTTGGTCTCAATGGAAGTTAACCATCATCATCATCATCATAAAAACATTACACATCTTTTTCTTATATTAAATTATAGAAAATTTAATAAATATTTTTAAAAATTTGAGTCTAAATTGTTTAATTGTGGAATTCAAAATTTTTCAAAACGCTAAATTCATTTATGCATTCAAAAATATATTTTAAACAATAAAAAATCTCAATCTTACTTGAATTTGTATAATTAAATTATAAAAAAAACACCGTCGCATTTATAAATTAAATTTAGTTGTTCACCTTTACTTAAACTTTAAATTTCATAATTTAAAATTAATTTTTATAAATTTGATGGAAATTGAAAACATGGATGTTCTATATGAGCATGGCTTTTTACTAAACATTCATAAATTTTGAATTCCACAATTTAAAATTAATGCTGATAGATTGTATGACAATTTTAAAATTAAGGGTTAATTTAAAATTTATATATAAATTTGGATTTGATTATTAAAAATTAGTTTATTGAATTTCCAAGCAAATTAAAAACATAGGTGGGCAATAAAATATATGACATGAGAGATATGGAATTTTCTAGAAGATTTGAATATGCCAATTCAAAATCAGCCTTTATTAGGTTTGAAAAAATTGTGCCTTGCGAATATTAAAATTATTTGATAATTTAAAATTAAAATGGTTTAGTGTTTATGCAATTTGAAAACATGGATATGAGAAGTCAAAATATCTTTTTATACCATTTTTTTATGTGATTCTCAAATATGGATCTTCAAGTTTTAGAGTTTTATTCGAATTTGGAAATTACAATTTGATAATAAAAGTGTTCGTATGTAGTGTTATGAGATTCAAGTTTAATAAATGATTTTTTTGTAAAATTTAATTTTAATTTTTAAAATATTATCAAATTTAAGGTTATCTAAATTTTATATAGTTTGAGTTGATTTATTTTATTAGGTTGAATATGATGTTTTATGATTAATTTATAATTTTTAAAAAAGGTTGTAGTCGTCCTTAATGAAACATATAAATCTAAGTAAGAGTTTTGGGGACGTTTAACAAATTAAATATTCCTTCTAAAGCAGAGAAAACAAAAGTAATTGAGGATATGTCGTACATGTTCTATTTGAGTTTTAGAAACCATAATCAACATATTTTGGGTTATGTGCAATATGATAATATATGTGTTTTATAAGCATCCAACACGAGTTGGATGTTAAATTTAATGAGTCATAGACTTTTATTTTATTTTGTAAGATATTAATATAATAAAAAATTAATGCCATCATTAGATGTTTTCTTTTTGTTTTTTGGATGGATTTTCAGGGTTAGAGGTAAACATGTTATATGTGTATGTTTACTTTATGAGCAAGTTTAGGGGCTTTTGGATATGTTTTATGGGGTTTTAAGGAGTTTTTATCCGATCTAATGAAATTTATTTAAAATATTACATTATCTGCACAAGTTGTTTTTCTGTTGCAATCCGACTGACATTTATTTGAAATATTGCATCATCTGCATAACTTGTTTTTCCGTTGCAATCCGACGTTTTCGAGAAACAAGGTTATTATTGGGCCTAACTCAATTAATTACGCTTAAGGTGGCATTCCGAGAGGAATAATTGACGAAACACCTTAATGTAATAGCTTGTTGGAACTGAAATGAGAAGATCTACAAGATAGGATAGTTAGAAGTGATTTTTAGTGAACTGAGGAGGCATGGTGGTCAATTTATCATTTTCCCACATAAAAAAATATTTTCATTGAAATATAAAGAGAGAAATATGCTTAATGATCAAAATAATAAAATAAGAAGTTCTTGAGGGGTCCATCAAATTTATAAAAGAAGAGGAGGTCATTGAAAAACATCTGGGATTTGGTCTTTCTTCTTGTATGAGAGGTTGAGAACTAAATTCTTTACTTGTTCTGTGACTGAAACGACAGTAACAACAATCCAACTTCATGTGTTGGCCAACAGAGAATACATCATGTGTTGGTCAACGGAGAATACATCACATTGGCAACGTGTCTTGACTCTAGTATGTAAGACAATGCATTATACATTGCAAAGTTATAGTGCATGATTCTTAAGAGTTTGAGGAGTCTTGTCTGTGAGCAGAGCAATTGACAGAATAGAGACAAAGCACCTATGGTAATGTTAGAGCATGGTTGGAATAATGTTGATAAATTGCAAGACAATTGGGACCGCTAGAGCTACAACTATGCAAAGATTGAGCATTGGTCAAAGTGAGTCGAGGACGCCAGTAGCAGAGTGTTAAAGAGACTGTGGCAGTGTTGTGTGGTCAATGCACTATGATTTTGTTTGGCTGATCAATTCGATCTGATCGGAGATCGGCGATCGGGGGTTCCATGACCCAAAGCTTAAGTCTGCCCCTATGCAACCTCCGATTGCGATTTGGCCTTAAAGGCTTAAGACTCCTTTTCAAAGGAAATTCCTCATTTTCTTAAGGACTAAAGCATCCTTCTTCGAGTGATAACTTCATCGTATGAACTCGGATTGTAGTGCCGTTTGTGCCGTTGGAATCAAGTTGCTCTGGTCATGGGTTGACTTCATTCTACCCACTTTGAGTTTTTGAGTTTTTCCATGCCATTGTATCTGAAGATCCACCTGGATCAATCCCCCCCATTGAGGAGCTTTTGGACCACCAAAAGCTTTTCATTAGTCAGTTGGAAAGTGAGAGAATTGTTCTCTCACTTTCTCTTTCTCCAACCATCGGGCCTTGCTGGGATGCATTCCCTTGAATCCAACTTGAAGGTATTTTACATCTCCTCACTGTGAAGTCCTGGTTCTTCTGTCGAGGATGATGTCTTCGGGAAACTCATCGAGATATTCTGGTGCAAAATCATCGATGGTAGGAACTGTGCCCACCTCATTAGTGTCCATGATTAAAGGAGGTTCACATAGCTTTAGGTTCTCAACATTCACTACTGAGTACATCTGCATATATACCGGCAAGTCAAGATAAAAGACATTGTTCCCAATCTTCTCCAATATCGTGAATGGTCCATATCGGATTGGCTACAACTTCTTTCCTTCTCCCTTCATCTTGTCTTTACTAATGTGGAACCACACCTTGTCACCCACTTGGAATTGATGGTCAATTTGGTGCTTATCATGTCGAGCCTTATAATGGGCTTGAATTCTTTCCAACTGCTCTTGCACTGCTTGGTGAATCACTTGGATTTGCTGAATGAACTGCTGAGCTTTGTCCAACATTTCAACTCCTGCAATGCTTTCCTCTCTGATTCCTTCAAATCAGAAACAAAGTTGTTCTCCTCCTTGAATGAAGTCAGCTGTGGCTCTGTTATAGGACTGCTCTCTACAGGACTATTTCCATTGGGCTAAAATAAATTCTTCTCTGAAGGCGTACATTCGAAGCCCAAACCCTCAACCATGGCTCTAATACCAATTGTTAAACCCAAAATCTGGGGAAAAACCTGATCATAATGAAATTTCATTATCCTGGCCAATACCCTGCCCAATCCGGCCAAGTGAGCCTTAACCGCTCACTTCCAAGCCCTTGCATTACAATGAAGTCCTTCCAGCCTTTTATAGGATCCATTACATATAATACCACGGGCAGAATACCATGGGTGCACAAGACCATGTGCCCCAAAACCATCACTGTTTAACCTGGTCAACTTTTGACTCTATCCTGAGTCAAGTCTACCTAACACTTGAATTGTTTCCAACTGATCTTGCACTGCTTGGTGAATCAATTGGATTTGCTGAATGAACTGCTGAGCTTTGTCCTTATCATTATGTCCATTGGAGCCATCTTCCCTTCCAAATACCATATCAAAAGGGTCTTTTGGCAAGTAACCAAAGCATGTCTCGAATGGTGATCGCTGCGTCGATGAATGTACTGCTCGACTGTAGGAATGTTGTACATAGGGGAGATTTTCATCCCATAACTTGGGATGTTTCCCTCAATAGCCTCGTAATAACTGTACCATAGTACGATTAACAACCTCTGTCTGTCCGTCGGTTTGTGGGTGAAATGATGTGCTTATTTTCAGTTTGGTGTCCATCGTCCTCCACAAAATGGTCTAGAACTCCCCAAGGAAGTGAGAGTCTCGATCTGACACAATTGATGTGGGTAATCCAAAGTGGACCCAAACATGCTGAAAGAAAAGAGAAGCAGTCTGCTCTATAGTAATCTGCTTTTTACAAGGCATAAGTATACACATTTTGCTAAAACGGTCAACGACGACAATCAAATAGTCATTACCCCTCTTAAACAAAGGTAAACCTCCTACAAAGTCCATTGACACACTTTCCCATGGATGACTTGGAATAAGGAGTGGTGTGTAGAGCCCAAGTTTTCTATTAGAGGGCTTTGAAATAGAACACATCACACAACCCTTTACATAGCGAGTCACAATGTTTTTCACATGAGGCCAAAAACAAAATCTTTGTACATGACATAAAGTCTTCTCGAGACCAAAGTGTCCAGACACAAGAGAGGTGTGGGCCTCTCGAATTACATGCACTCTTTCTCTTGTGGGAATACATAATTTACCAAGATGATACAACAATTTCCCCTGCAAGTGATAGTTTTCGACCTGTGAGCCATGGGTTAGTTTTGCATAAACGTCCTTAAAGTCATCATCATGAGCATACTATTGAACATAAATTTCAAAAGCTAATGAAGCATTATGAAAAATAACAGAAGTAGAAATAGGCGGACGAGATAGCATATCGACCACTTTATTGCTAGTGCCCTTCTTATACTTTATTACCAGATGAAACTGTTGAAGAAAACCCATCCACTTGAAATGACAAGTTTGTTGCAACTTGGTTTGTGACTGAAGGTACTGCAAGGGTTGATGATCTGTATGGATGATGGTCTCCTTGCCAATCAGGTATTGTTTCCACTTTTTCACACTCTGCACCAAGGCATAAAGCTCCTTGTCATAGGTGGGATAGTTTATCACAACTTGAGGAAAGTTCTCAGAATGGTAACAAATTGGCTTCTTTTGCTACATCAATACAGTGCCCATGGCATAACCGTTGGCATCGATTTCGATCTCAAATGGCTGTTGGAGATCAGGTAAGGCTAAGACTGGCGTGGTGCTAATTGTTTTCCTTCAATGTTTCGAAGGACTTCTGCTGTCTTCCTCCCCATTGGAAGACTTGTTTAACACTTGTCAATGTGTGCAAAGGTGCTATAATAATAGAGAAATTAGCAATAAATCTCCTCCAATACTGGACTGCACCTAGAAAGCTACGGACCTTAGTTACACTAATAGGCTTGGGCCAATTTACAATTGCTTCAACTTTAGCCGGATCAATTTTTAACTACCATGACCAACAATATGACCTAGGTAACCCAAAGAGGTTTTCCCGAACTCACACCTTGACAATTTTACAAAGAGTTTTTCCTTTTTTAGCGCATCAAGCACTTTCTTTACATGGATCCTATGTTCAAACCAACTCTTGCTAAAAACTAGTATATCATCTAAATATACAAGAACAAACTCATCAATGAAGGGCTGAAATATATTATTCATAACCCACATAAAGGTGGCTGAGCATTGCAAAGCTCGAATGGAATCACCATCCATTTGAACAACCCCTGCTTGGTTTTGAAAGCGGTTTTCCACACATCCTGCTCCGCAATTCGGACCTAGTGATAGCCACTGTGCAAATCCAATTTTGTGAAATATACAACACTTTTTAATTGATCCAATAAATCATCTATGCATTGGAGGGGATAGCGATTTTTCACTGATATTTTGTTGAGCACGCTGTAGTCCACGCACATCCTCTAGCTTCCATCCTTCTTGGGTACTAGAACAATCGACGAACCACATGGAGAGGAGCTCGGCCTGATTATGCCTTGGTCCAGCAATTCTTGCACTTACTGCTTGATCTCCTCCATTTCAACTGCCGACACCTTATACATGCCAATATTCGGTAGAGGGGTGTCATGCAACTGGTGAATTTCGTGTTGGATTTCCCTCTTTGGAGGTAGTCCCTGTAGCTCCTGAAACAATTCATTATAATAAAAAATTAAGTCCATCAATTCCTGTTTATGCTTCCCATCATAGCCCTGGAACATGTTAGCAAATTCGGCCCCTTTCTCCCTTACGACCATAAGCATGCATGTCTTACTGGAATTCACCAGCAATTTCATTTGCCCGGCGCTTACGAGGCTAGCATTAATCTTATTTCGATGAGCCCGCACTATGTATTCTACCCCATCCTTAGTGATGTGGTATTTATTCTGATGGCAGAAAAAGACTGCTTTTCTGTCATATAGGTATGGGCTCCCTAATACCATGCCACAGATGTCCAGCGGTATAACATCCATCTCTACTTTGTCTACCAGCTTAGACGCAATCACAAATTTTGCATTGCTGGGTTACATTCAATTTAGCTTTATCACGTAACCATCCTAGTGGGTAAGGCTTTGGGTGCGGTTTTGTTTCTAAGACAAGCTTCTTTACCAAGGATTCTGTAATTAATTTTGCTTGGGACCCAATATCAAACAGAGTTTCTACTTTGGTGTGATTTACTACAACTCTGATATGAAATAATTCAATTCTTTTTCTATCATTCAAAAGGGACTCATCTATAGAACTAGTGCTTCCATGTGATTTAGAATCAACAGGAGGTGTAAGGGTACCTTTTGTTCCTGCTGCTGTGACTAGCGCTTCATCTCCTGAATCTAATCCAAGGTCTTGCTGTGCCGCTGCCATTATTTTCTGCTTTCCTTTTCCTCTATACTTATTTGGATTCCTTTTTGGGTGCTGCTTCCAATAATGATCATCATCGTGTCCTTCTTTCTTGCAATGATTGCAATAAGGCCGCTCTCCCTCTTTCCCTGCTGCTATTTTCTTCTCCTTCCCTTTCCATTTCGCTTTGGATTTTCCATTGGGAGGTTTGAATGGTGGCTTTCTAGACTGGTCCTCTCTTTCATTCTTGCCCATGTTCTCAATATGCATTGCTTTCACACTAGCTGCGTCAATAGTGGTTGGTTCAAACAAAAATAATGAATGTCGAATATAACTATGCAGTGAGCCAATATACTTAGTTAAAACTTTAGGTGTATCTAGTGCAATACCCAAATTCAATGCTTGCTTCCTAAATTCTTCTGTAAAACTCTGAACATCCTACCCTTTGCCTTGCCTTAAATATTGCCAATTCATCAAAGATTTCTGTTTGTATCCTAGGGGATAAAACTATTCCTTTAACATAGAAGTAAATCAGACCATGAGGAAAAGATCTTACCTACATTTTTACTGATTTGCAATTTTCTCTCCCCCCAAACGAGAGCTATGCTGCCCAGCCATAAAGAGGCTAGCTGGATTTTCACCTCATCCTCTACGATTTGCTGAATCATGCAGTAAACCTCAATCTGCCTAATCCAATTGTTAAGCTTTTCTGCATTACTTTCACCATTAAACACAGAAAGATCAAATTTAACATCTAATTTAAAAAAATGTTTCTTAGATGCATCCTTTGGATTTCTTTGATTATGGTGGTGAGGGAAAGAAGAACATTCATCACCAGAAGGAGAAGGAGGGGGTTCTTCTCCACCATTCTCATGTGCTGAACCTTGTCCTTTTGGGTTCCTCTTTTATGCTTTTTCCAGTCTTATAACCAGCTAACTGATATTCTCTGACATTGAATAGAAAGTCTTTCTGAAATTGCGCTCCTCTTCAATACGAGCTTCCTCTTCAACCATGTTTCCTCTCCGAGGTGCACACCCTGCCTCTGGATCGAAAGGTTCTAAATTCCCTTCGCCTCTTTGAAGCCTGCTTCTCGTTAGCATACAAACATGCAATTCACATCTAAAAATCCCTTCTCTGATACCACTTGATCCAGGATGTTTTCGCTTATAAATGTATAGAAAAGAATTACATGTATAATTTTAGCTTAACACATAAATGTGCACATATGAAAAGAAGAAGTAAACACATAAAAGGCACGAAAGAAAGATACCAAGGCTTGATAACAGAGTTCATCTAATTTGGACTACGTCTCCGAGCCCAACTCAATAATGGGGAGGCTTTTCTTATTAAATGGCATGAAAGAACAAAATTACATCCATCAAATTGTCACACAAGAGGCTTATACCTCCAATCTGCAAGGTGGCCTATGAATGGATGCCTGAGACAGATAGGGATGCAACACTGTTATGCGGTAATTTGTCACCGTCGGTCACCGTCTTTGTCGCACCCCCACTGTCACACATTGGAGGACACATTTACGGACCTGTGACCAGTGACATAACTTGAAAACACTTGCATTGAGGCCTCCTGAGTATGAAGTTCAATAACCCTGAAGACACCTTCTGAAGATTAGCCTTGAAAAATGCCTTTTTCCCATTAGCGCGGGCCCACAGTGTATTACCCCGCGCCAATGGCTCAGTCCTTACAAAGAGGGCGCGCCCATAAGCGCTCTGTCCCAGAGCACGGCCCGCGCCACACAAATTAGGCATGATTTCTGGCCAGCGCATGCTAGAATGCTTTTTCCCTTGCGACTCACTCAGTTCCCTGAAGGAAAAAGCCCACAAAAGCATCCGGGTTTCGGCTTTTCTATCCAAGGCAATGGCTATTATGAGACATTACCAAAACTCAGAATGTGTCCACATACAATGTATATCTCCTCTCCCTTTATCTATAAAAGCCTGTCTCCCCATAATGAACAGGCTAGAGTTTTTTGGAGGCTAAAGCAAAAGAGCAAACAAACTAGTGTGAGAGAGATACTTTTGAGCTAAAAGTTGAAAGTAAGGTTATGCTGCCGGATTGTTGAGAGAGAAAGTGATTTTGCAAGACGTGTCGGACTGACTGCCCACCCAGCTAGAGGAGTTTTACAGTGTCAAGCCTTAAGTGGTTGTAATTTCTTCTCTCATTTCTATTTAATGCAAAGCGACTGTCATTATGGTTTCATTCATGTGTTACATCGGTGATATGTGAATTGTATCTTGCTTGACTGGTACATAGCTGTATGTTTTTGGATTTTATGCTTGTTGTGGTTTATTCTTCACTTGTGCAGGTATCTATGTGCGAATAGCGACCGGCCGGAGATAGAGGATAGGAGCAACACTTTCCCCCACAACAAACAAGCGTTGGATCCCAGGTTGGTCTCCTAGATCGACTTTTAAATTATATAGCTAGAAACTTGCATGCAGCGTGATTGATTGTTGCTAGACCCCTGTGGGGCTAGTGGGATCCACCTCTGTCCGCAGAGGGGATTTACCTCCACAACAAATTGGCGACTCCACTGGGGAGTTTGTCTATTGATTGTTTAAGCTATATTGTCTGACTTTGTAAATCAAGGACGGAGCCTGAAGAGCGGCCAGGCAGCCTTCGAAACACTTCCGCCATGCGGAAGTGAAGTAGATCAACGCCCCTTCAGTGTATCTCCAGGTTGATTTACAAACTGGATGATATAAGTCTTGCTTTGCATGTCTTTTTACTATCATTGTATGATCTGAACATTTTCTTTGCCTACAGTCCTTACCTTTTTTTTATTCACTGGCCCTGTTTAGTTCTTTTTCTTTTTTTTTTTCTAAGCAAGCTCGCGCTAGCGCGCTTGTCGTCTGGACAGTCGTGCTACTGGGCACGATCTGTTTTCATACATCTCGCGCTACGTTCTGGTTAGCGCGGGTTTCAGGCTCTCAGTCGCGCCTCTGTATTTTTTGCCTGTCAGTTCCCCGCCAGCGCACTTTTCCTCTTGACAGTCGCGCTACTGGGCGCGATCTGCTTTCATACATCTCGCGCTATACTCTTGTTAGCGCGAGTTACAGGCCCACAGTCGCGCCACACTGGTCAGATCTGTTTAGAAGCCTGGTTGTCAACCTCTGTTGCTTGGATCTGGTTTTTTGCCCTGTGTATGCCCCCTGTGGATCTGTTGGTCAGCTTACATGGTTGCATGAAAATCTCGTTTTTCTTTTGCCTTGTTAGGTTGTTGTGTTTTGTTTCAAAAACTGGCTATTAGTTTCTTTGCAAGCAATTTTCTGAAAATGAACATCTCTTGAAAGCTTTACGTGCATCATCATTTAAAAAAAAAAAAAAAGAGAAAAGAAAAAGGTTTTATTTTTTATTTTTTATCATTCACTCATGTTGTGGTAATTCTTTTTGTTTCAAAAAAAAAAAGAGTTTTTCCTTTCTTATCGATTAGCTGCATTAGAATTATTTGGACATCGTTTTGTTTACATGAACCTCTTCGCTTTCCTGTAGCTAGTTTTCATAAAAACAAAACGAATTCAGTTTTTCATGTAGTTGCATTTAGTTTTTCGAGAGATTACATTCGCTAAGGCCAGCAAACCAAAACTTAATTAAAATATCAACGTAAAATTTATTCAATGAACCTAACAACGCATTGGAATCTAACGCTCATACTTTAGAGGTCTAGGCTAGAGATGTGTTCCGGCGTCGTTAAGCCTGGTGGTTTATCGTCGAGTGGTTGGGTGATTCCTCCACGGTGAAACGATAGGTACCAGTACGGATTGTGCTCCCACGTATCGTCGCGTATATTTTGGGAGACCCCTATAGGATTACAACCTTTTATCCTTAGGAAGCCGAGTCTACCGCCCTACGGACCGTAATGCACTGAACACAGCATTCGGAAAGATTGACTGCAGTACGGAAAGTCCTTGGTGGTCTTCTGATCGCTAAGGTGTATAAGCAGTTTTATGGTCCGTTTGGTACACCCTCTTGCTTAGATTTCCAGAGTAGTCAGCTTTTGATCCTTTTCAGACTGTCAAACAGAAAAGGTGTAAGCGAGCGGCTTGTCACTTCGTGCTCGAAAAACATTCGAAGGAGAATAGAGTCAACTTTTCGTCCTTTTCTCGACTCTCTAAATATTAAAAGGTCAAATTAAAATATCTTAATAATTTATTCGACCGCGATCACATTACCCATTTAGACTTTGAAGTGCGATAGTTTGGCTAGGACTTCGTCTTTTCATGGCAAGCCTCCTAGGTTTCATCAACCTAGCTCCCCCACCTAGCGGGGATGCTGGTCGTTTCCCTTCTACTGGAAGTGCTGGTACCCTCTATATGGCAACGCTAACCCTCCCAGGGTTAACTGTTGGGTTACCAGTTTGGCTTTTTCCAAACTCTGTGGTCCCTTCTATGTCGGCTGATA
>APFE031499381.1:0-30797 GCA_000404065.3 Pinus taeda
AATAGACATAGTCTAAAAATAGACTTGCGCCAAAAATAGCCTGCGGGCCCACTTAGTGAAGGCGACTCTTTTCACTAAGCTCCATCATCTTGTTGCAATCTCAACATTATCTAGTCAATATTTTCTTTTTCAAACCTAGAACATATACACTACTTCAGTTAGAGAAAATCGCGTATATACGCAACTACAGATAAGGAAACCTGCATATACCATGCAAAATTATAATTTAATTTATTCTACAGATGTTGATCATTAATCTGTGCATCAGAACCACATAAACAATAACCAAGAATAGTAAAACAGAGCAGAAGACAATCACACACAAGAACACAAGATATAAGGTGGAAACCCAATGTGGGTGAAAACCACCTGCTCCAATTCATCTCTATCTCCTTTAATTAGAAACTTCTTTTTACAATGATTCTCTACTGGTGCAGTCCTTTACCAGTATGCAGGCTGCTACCTACAGAGAGCTACAACCCTCTCTCGTTCTCCAGCTTCTCCTGGAAGGGAGCTACAACCTCCTTAGCTCTTGTACTAGCTGGGATACTAGTACGCAGGCTATTACCTGCAGAAGGCTACAACCTTCTCTTTTCTTCCAGGGACCACGTTTCATAAATTTTCCGACTGGATCCATGAACAACAATCAATCATCAACAATCTCCTTTTTACCACTTAAAACTGAATCAAATAGACACTTCTTTGACAACTGTATCTAGAACACTATAGCAGTATCCACACACCAATTCTAAACCCAGATCACTGCAGCAATAAACAGAAGCAACTAGAACATAATTCAAGAGACGTACGCTATTTCAACAACCAGAAACCTGCGTGCATACACTTTTGTGTTTGGACCAACCTGCGTATACGCTGTTTTTATTCACAGAACCAGCGTGTATACGCGCCTTCACTTTATTGAACCTGCGTACATATCTATAAAGGATAATTCACTAATTCAAACATTAGTTCACCCAGATTACCAGATTTATAGATCAAGCATGTGTCACATATAACAGATCAAAATCATACAAAGATACTATTATTTAAGCCTTAAGATTTTGACCCATCAATAGAACATATCCTTCTCCTAGCGCTCAGGTTCCTTCTTCATTCAGATCCAGATCTGTACCATAACCTAATTACTAGTATTCCAGATCTAGCACTTTTTCAGATATTCAATCATTCAACTTATCCTTTGCCAAATGATCTCCTTCTCTTTTATAGTCTCAGGCCTTTCACAATATCATGGTCTAAAACCATAACCAATCAATACCATGGACCCAATACTTGGGATCAACACTTCTGACGAGATACCATGGCCCAAAACCATAGGTTCAAATACCAGGGACTAAATACCACGGACCAAAAATAAGTTCTCCCACATGTACACGTTTTTTCTTGCGCGAAAGTGCGTGTATACGCATACGTGCCTTTTGAACGTCTAACCCACATATATACGTAGCTTCGTCAAGTTGAACCTGCATATATATCTTTTCCTTCATTCTGAGAGCCTGAACTGTGATCTGTCACTAGAGTGAGTTGCCATCAAGGACAACACCTGTGCCATAACGCCAACAAAATCTTCCCTCCTTTTTTCTTCCTCCTTTTCTACTTTGAGAGAAATACTCTTCTTTCATAATTTTTCATTTTCTTCAATGGCACTCATTAGTAACTCATCCACATTTCCTTCGCCTTCTTGTTCAGATTCATCATCATTTGTAAATGCCATGAATAATACTTCTTTGCTTCCAACATAGTCATTTTCCTCATCAGACTCATCATCATTTCTTTTGTGAAATGTGATACTTTTAGTTGATTTATTCTTGGTGATCACGAATTCATCTTCATCAGAATCTTCTTGTTTGGAGAAGAAGTTCTTCTTGTTAAAACTTTTCTTTTTTAACATCCCCTTTTACATTCCTCCTCATTATCATTATCATACTTATGAGGACATTTTGTAGCATGGTGACCTATCCTTCCACATTTAAAACAAATGAGAGGATACTTACCTTTTAGATTGGATCCTTTTCTTAGCTTTTGTACAAACTGTGCAAGTTCAGATTCAATATCAGAGTCATCATTATTGGTATTTCAATTCTTCCCCTTCTTTTTTGATTTTGAAGCTTTGAATGTTGCTTCCTTGGAATTTCGGGTTCTTTTTCTCATTTCAGAAGCAATGAGAATTCCATGAAGTTCATCCATTTTAAAGTATCCAAATCCTTCATTTCTTCTATGGCACTTACCTTGGAGTCAAATCTATTTGCGAGAGATCTCAAGACATTTTGAACATTTGTGTTTTCTTCAATATTTTCTTCTAAGCCTTTAAGTGAGTTGACGACTTCAACTACTCGGACAAAGAATGATGCAATATCTTCTTTGTCATCCACTTTAAGACTCTCAAATTGCCTTCTATGAGTTTGGAGCTTTGCCTTCTTAACTTTGGAGTCCTTGTCATATAAAGCAATGAGCTTATCCCACATTTGTTTTGCAGAATCACAACCCATGACTTTTTTGAATTCAAAGTCAATGATTCCACTAGTTATGGAATTTAATGCTTTAGCATTTGCAATGTAAGCTTTCCTTCCATCTTGGTCAGTCGAAAGAGTGGGAGGAGCTTTGTATTCATTCAAAACAGATTGCCATACTTTAGATGCAAGGAACATTAAATAGTAGGACATCCTTTTCTTCCAAAAACCAAAGTTTGTACCATCAAACAAGGGAATCTCTCTTGTAATTTCCTGATTCTTCATTATGACATGTGAATCCTTCTTCTAGGTGTTAGGTTGATAATGAAGAAGCTGGCTCTGATACCAATTTTTGGAAATACTGAGAGGGGGGTGAATCAATATTTATTTTCAATTGTTATTTTTACCAGTTAGATTCTTCACAATTTAATCAGAAAAATGTATAATAATGATTTAATTAAGTATATAAAATATTGAATACAATAAATGATGATTGTTTTCCAAATGCCCATTTAGACTTGATGAGGCTCCGACCTCTAGGGCTTCGACCCTACTTTATCCAAGGCTCCAACCTTGCGTTTAGGAGTACCAAACCCTAGGATACCAATCCTTTTTTCTTCTTTTAATAGAGAAGGAGAGTAGTACTTACTTGAATATCCTTGACATAATTCTTCACTGTTCAATTAATTTCCAAAGACTTCACTGTTCAATTACTTTCCAAAGACTTCATTGTTCAATCACTCTGCTTCACTATGTTGTCTTCAATTCTAGGCTTCACTTCATCAATTTACTGTTCAAGAGAACGTTCTTCACTGTTGTTAGGATATTTAGACACATAGGAAATAGTTAAGTATAACTTGGTCTAGTGTAGAGTTAGGTAAAGTGTGTTTCTTTACTATGAATTTTTGTAACTTACAATCCAAAGGGCACGATATGTTCTAGAAATGAAGTGATCTGACGGTTCATTCTCTCCTCAGTATTATTGACACTTGATTCGTGGCTTAACACCTGATTGGTCCATGATCTCTATTTAAAGAGCATGGAGGGTCATTTGTAAGGTGACTATTCATGAGAGAAGCTTATGTAAATTTTCTTTCTTTTACATTAATAAATTTCCTGAAGTGGTTGCGTTGGCTCAGGTCGTGGACTATTTCCCTCTTTGAGGGTTTTAACCATGTCAAGAATATTGGTGTATTGATCTCTGATATGTTTGTGAGCGTTGTCCTTTGGTGTTCTATTTGAGGAACTTACCCTTAAATTCGTACATGGTATCAGAGCTATTTGAGGGCCACATTCATTGGTGATTCAAATCCGAAGCTAGTATAACTACATCAGACTGTTGTTTCCTAGATCTATTGTTTCTGATTGCTTTCAAGCTGAGAGGATTTCTCTATTATGTTAAGAGCATCTGTTCCAGTGAGGAACCCCTTTCGTTTCATGATATGTTCTAGACATGAAGTGATCTGATGGTTCATTCTCTCCTCGGTATTACCGACACTTGATCTGTGGATTAACACCCTATTGGTCCATGATATCTATTTAAAGATCATGGAGGGTCATTTGTAAGGTGACCTTTCATGAGAGAAGCTTATGTAAATTTTATTTCTTTTACATTAATAAATTTCCTGAAATGGCCGCGTTGGCTCAGGCCGTGGACTGTTTCCCTCTTTGAAGGTTTTAACCACGTCAAGGATACTAGTGTATTGATCTATGATCTGTTTGTGAGTAGTATCCTTTGGTGTTCTATCTGAGGAACTTACCCTGTAAATTCCTACATGGTATTAAAGCTATTTGAGGGCCGCATCTGTTGGTGATCCAAATCCAAAGCCAATACAACTGCATCCGACTGTCGTTTCCTATATGTACTATTTTTGACCACTTTTGGTCCAAGAGGAATGCTCTATTGTGTTAGGAGCATCTGTTCTAGTGAGGAACCCCTTTTGTTTCATGCGAAAATGTTTTTGGTAGCCCTAGCTACATCATTTTGAAGTCTGGAGATATAGAGTTTTTATTTGCAGTTTTAGTTATTTATCTCTCTATTTTTTTATCACCAGATCTATATCTTTCATTTTTTTGTTTGCTCTTTTCTCTGCAACTCTGTACGATCTGGGAAAATGAGAAACATAAAGGAAGGATTTTTCTCATTCGTATGCTCTTTTCCGCCGCACCTTAGTGTTATCTCAGAAAATTGGAAACGTTGAGGAAAATATTTAGTTTATGGAAAAATCTAACTTCAAGCCATAAGGTTTTGTTTTTTTGTGCATGTCCATTTTGGGTTGTGTGCTTTTTTGTTTAGTAGGCAAAAAAGGATTTCTCAAGTAAGCATGCACTCCAAAGCTTCAGTGACTCATGGACATGGCAACAGGGTGTTTGGATGAATAGATGGATGGAGTATGGATGGTGCAATAGAGGGATAGTTTAGTAGTTCAGTCCATAGGGTTTTGATATTTAGCTTTGATCCTTGAAACCCCTCCTTCCTCTTTTCCAAAAAATTACTACCTTTTAAACTAGCTCACTTGGTCCAAGTTACTTTATGAGAATAGAGGTCTTGGGTTCAAGTCTTTCCCTTTTGTTGAGTTACTTTTTCAAAAAGCACATGTAACTTATGTTTTAAAGTTACTTTATGTAAAAATGTTCTCACTCATTATAAAAAGTGAGTCACTTATAATTCTAAAGTCTCTTTATCTTTTATTTAAGTTACAATTTAGTGGGTAGCTCATAAAATACCATTGTAAAAGTGGCTTTCAGTTATTTATAAAAGTGGGTCACATAATTTTTTTTAAAAGTGAGCTAATTAGATTAAGTTTGGAAAGAAGGGGGATTTTTTTAAAAATATAACATTATCATTCACTTCCGCACATTCACGTACTACGTCAACATCTTCAACAACTTTTCTTCAAAAATCCATAACTTTTTCATCTGGAAGCCGTTTTTAGAGCTGTTTTTTTACTCAGTGTAAATTTTCAAGATCTTTCCATTTGAACACTTAGTTTCAGCATCTACAACTTCAATTTCTATTAAAATGGAAATTCCATGCCAAGTTATTCCCGACAGCACCAACTACTTCCAATGGGTGTCCTACATGGAGGATTTACTTAGAAGTAAAGGTATTTTTAGAATAGCCTCAGGCCAAGAGTCTAAACCTAAATGGTCCAGGTCTGGATGTGACAAAGGACCTTTCCAAGACCTTTTACTTTCGTGATGTGTTAAATTGCATTTTAAAAATAACATAAATGAATACATTTGCATGTTGTAAAGAAGAGGAACACGACAATCATCAACACATGAAAACATAAGCCATTGATAACGGAGTTCGTCCAGGAGGGACTACATCTCTGGGCCCCACTGTCAAGATGGTGTAGGTCGCTGCATTAATTGTTGTCAATAGTGATGATGTACATAAGAGGTGACATTGCTATCATACAAGGAAAATCCCCTCACGTAGGAGTGGCTCTAAGAGATGTTCTGTTTCGGGAACTCTCAGTGAAAAAGGACTCTTATCAGTATGACATAAACCCATGCATGATGATGATGAACATCCCACCAACATGGCATAAAAGGGATTTCAATGCAATCATACACGGTGACACATGAGTATCCAAATAACATAATGACAAAGAGATCTCACATAAAACATGACAAATCATGACAACAAGTATATCACATAAATGATTTCGTGTCATGTCAAACAGGAATCATGAAAACAAGTAAGAAATAAGATCCCAGATCAAACATTAAACAGGGATTTGTGCAGCAAAATGCATAGCAAAAGAAGTACATGAACACACTGCATATACCTCACATCCTGGGACCATCTGAAGAAGTGGATGTCAAACTGCTGAAGCTGTTCATGCCATCAATATCGTAGCGTCGAATCTCATGGAAATGGCTGCTCGCACATGAATGTTGACACCTGCACTCCACTTAGAAAAGTGGCTGAAAAATGAAATGAGAAAATAGAAAATCTGAACACACCATCAGATTTGTGGCATTTGTTAGGTTCCTATACCAATAGGTGTCATTTTTGATGATTGACATTGATAAGGCCTAATATGTTCCAACCTTTGGATGGTTGCAAAGGTGTTCCATATTCTCAAGAAAGCAAAAAATTAAAAAATTAAAAGAGGGTGTGCTCTAAAAGAAAAATCAAAGGGAAAGAAAAATAAAATCGTCAAAGGAAAAATGAAAGAAATGAACCCCAAAGAAAGGGCCATGGAAAGTGTGCAAGTCCAAAAAGCCACTACTATTCTATTTTTGCAAAGAACTTATGGGGTACAACTTCTGATTCATGTCACAGTTGATGAATGGCCAAACAACATAATCTTGGCCAAATTCATGTTTAAATTTCTTGTCTTAGAGATAGAGAATGAAACCTGTCCAAATTGTTCAATCTTGGTAGGTAATTAGCTAGGTAGAGAAGCAAAGGGTCTCAACAGCTAAATCTGAGCCCTTGGAAGAAATAAGGATAGACTTAGATAGGCAGCTAGAAGAAAAGAAGAGAGTAACGGTTTTCTAGTTCAAATGCACCCAAGGAAAAAGGAAGAAAAAATGTTAGATATAATAGGCTGGGTAGGAAGTTTTAATGTTGCAAAGCAAGTTTATGAGAAATTTGGTCTTTTGAAGATGATTCATCTCATGGATATCATAAGTGTCATGGCAATTGTGTGGTCACAAAACAGATGAAGCATGGCTAACTTTCCTCCACATTTCTCCCTGAAACATTCACTAACCTCCCCACAAGGAAATTGAGATATGCTCAGTGCTCCTAGTTCACTTCATTTCATGAAAAAGACTAAGTGAAAATTTGTTTTTACTTAGGCAAAGGATGCCACATTTATTGTGTAAAAATTTTATTGTTCCCTAAGCCTAAGTATCTCTAACATCAGACTTAGCGCTAGTTCCTACCTCATCTTCATATTAACCTCTAACTTTATTATAAAAACCCTTATATTTCCCCCATACCCGTATTACATAAAATATATTAAAAACCCCAAAAAAGAGTGTAAATATTTTGACCCCTGGCTAACTATAGCCATATATTATTGTTTTATTGGGAGTTAACAGTCATTCGGGGCCACTAACAACCCTCCGCACATAGAATATCGAGATTTGTTTTAATCTCTGATTAAACAAATAACCAAAGCTGCTAGCCCTTATCAATGAATAAACCTCGAAACCTTTGAAAAGTGTTTTAAATTAATGGCGGGTCACCGTGCCCTAACCCTCCGCCCGCTCCTTTCAGTGTCAATCGCTGGATTTGGGCTTTCCCATCCAATGGCCCACGACAATATCAAAACCCCTCCAATGGCCGATGATTAGCGCCCGATGAAAGGCGGTATTCCTGCCATACCGTGGGACGTGTGGCGCCCGCCCGGTGTCATCGCGACCCCTCCGCCTGAAACAACTTTTGCCCAAAAGTGGTGCGGGAAATACCATTTACCGCCCCCCGCTTTCCCTTGCTGATGTTGTCACCCACATCATTACCCACATCATCTGCCACCTCTCCCCCATGTCATATGCCACGCCATCTGCCACGTCATCTTTCGTACCCCGCTACACGACAAATATTACGTCATGCTGACGTCACCCGGGAAAAGCACCAAAAGCCCGCGAAGCCAAAATTTTGTTAAGAAACCCGTGAAAGTGTCGTTTTCATCCATTTCTATTCGTTGTTTTACGGAACCTGTGCATGCAAATTATGACGAACTTGCTACTTGAACTCCAGTCTGTCACCTCGACCACCATAATCCGACACCCTTCTCTGCAAATCATTGTCCAACCTACCAATTACTCTCGTGTGTGTCGCAAAACACAAGTACTTACTCAATTACCTCCAAACCCTATGTATTTCCAATTTTTTCTCTGAATTACATCCATAGAACCAAAAATCGAACAAATTCAGTCTATAGCTCTTGAAAAATACACCCCAAGCACCCTTGTTTTGTCCATTTTTCGCAAAAAACTCGACTTTCGCAGCTAAAAACACAGTGAGCAAACATGGAAGCCCCTTAGCCCGTGGCCCTCAATATTGTGCCCCTCAATGCACCACACAAAGAACTAGAATGGATACCTTTAGCTGACAAAGATTTCCAGATTAATGACTTAATTGGCCAAAAGCCTCACCTCCAAGCTTTTTGTGAAATTAGGAATAGCTACCGCAGCAATGTCGATGTCTATGGAATTTGGGAGTCCAACATGCCCATGTACTACCTCCCTTCAGTGAATGTATTCCCTAACCTCATCCACCAATGCCATGCCAATTATGAGCCCACCCAAAGAGTAGTTATGGTCCCTTTTGGCACTTTCCTCTTTCATATCACCCCTGAATCCATCAATGAGATGTTGCACTTCAAGCCAACTCAACCTCTGAGTCCTCTTTCCATGGGATTTTTGCTTGACCAAGGAGCCAAATTGCCTAGTTCAGAGATAACCAGATTAACTCAATTGTTCATGATACCAGATTACCAGCACCGAGGCCCACCTCCTTATCTAGATATTTGGTTCACTGAAGCAGGAAAATTCATTATAGACATGATATCCTACATCTTGGGATTCAAAACCAGTGAGTATGTTGATGAGACTACCTTAGTTTTGTTGTCCATTTTTACTCCAGGACAACCCCCTGCTGTTAGGTATGATTATGCCACCTTCATAGTTGATAAGATCCATGAACAATTCATGTGCTTGGATAGAGAAAGAGTGTTTAAATACAACTCATACATATATCATTTGTTGATGTACAATCAACTAGATAGTTTTCAAATTCCCCTCAGAAAATTGGATTCCAAAGGAGAGCGAAGGTCTGTAATCTTCTGGACCTCAGTCTTCCACCGTGGTAGTGACTCCCCTTATACCTACTGTGAATTCATTGACCTATTCATACATCCAACCTCTTCTTTATTGATGAAAACTCCTCCTGCCAGACTCTCTCGTGAAATGCAGAAAATTTTACAGCTCTCCAAGAACTACAATATAGGTGACTAGTACTTCTACTAGAATCACACTGAAATCAGAATTTATGGTTGTGAACTGTGTCCCTACAAGCTACCTAAATTTGTGCCTATGAGACTACTTGCACTAGAGTATTTCAGGTAGTTTATCCATGCAGACCTAACCCACTTCTGCAAGGCTAAGAAAAAGGCACAAATCAAAATAAGAAATCAATTGGGCCCATTTGTCTTCAATAAAAGGGAAGCCTGTGAAGAGGCTGATAAAATTTTAGGGGAGCAACTTAAGTTGAAACAAAGTTTTTATTGGGCACCATATGACCCCGACCATTTTATAAGTTATAGAAAAGTCAAAAACAACCTGTCACCATATGTTCATCACAAGATCCCTGAGATTCTACAGTATGCTAATCAACAAGAATGGATAGAAGGCACATTAGTTAAAGAAATTATTGAGGAAGAGAAATTGGAAAAAGCCATGAAGAGCTTGAAAAAACGCATGACCTGGACTCCTTTGGACAGGTATCTTTCAAGCTGCCTCGACACACAGGAGGTGATACATCCTTTGCCGAGACTTCCTAGTAGTCCACACAAAAAGCCAGCACAGGGTTAGCAAAGGGCAAGGAGGTAATAGACCCAAAGTAGGAAACAAAGGCGGACCAGCCAGCTATATCAAAGGAACAAGGCCAAGGGCAAGGTCCTTCAACACAGATAAAGGCACCTGAAGTCCCTACACTACAAACTCCTCTAAATGAGGAAAGAGGCAAGAAAAGGGACAGACAAGAAGACACACCTATCAGTGGACCAACAGAACAGCCAGGGGAGAAGAGGCAAAGGTTAAATCCTTACTCTGAAGAGGAGCTCTTGGAAGAAACAACATGCAACCTAAGGGGTGAAGGAATGAATGAACAAAAAACTTCTCCAATGACAGGCACATCAGCTAGCTCATACCAGCAAGAGTTAGACAGGCAGCAAAGTGTGGAATTTTCATCCACCAGGCCTCAAAGCAAGAAAGGTTCGAATATTAAGAGAACATTTACTGAAATAAAGGCAAAGAATGAGCCAATAAGAATTCAACTTTATAATCAATTGTTGAGAATGGCTCCCACTAATCAACAAAGGTTAATGTTAGCATATGACATTCAAGAAGGAAAAATGACTCTTAGTCACTTTAAGCCTAAAATGCAGCAACCAAAATCAGCTGTTGATTATATTAGGACCAATCTGGAAGTTCTCTCCAAAGACATACATCCAGTGGACCAGATTGAATTGCATAAGAAAACCGGAGAAATGGTGTACTCCACCTTGGCAGAAAAGGCATTATTAGCTCACAAATTGTAGAATTCATTGCACAACACCTCTGCCCAATTAGAATTGGAAAAGGCTTCTTCATTAGCCAAGGATAACAGGATTAAATCCTCGGAAGAAATTATCATTGAGTTGGGACATGATCCCAAGGATGCCAAGGGCATAAAGGCATTAATTAAAAAGGAGGAATAAGAAATTGCAGCCCTCAAGAAGCAATTAAAACCGCCTATTACTATGCATCCACAAACCACAGAAGTGGTGCAGCAAAAAGAAGAGGAGGACATGATGGATTTGCTGATGAAGATGAATCAAAGATTAACTAAGACAGAGCACACATTGGGGAAATATTTACAAGAAAAGCAGGGAGATTCGACCTCCCAGGAACCTGAAATACCTCCAATAAGCACAACTGCCCCTCCTACAATTATAATTGCATAACCCCCCACTGTCCCAGCATCTGTTGCAGAAATCATCACTGGTGCTTCAGCAACATCAACAACAACAACACCAGGTACCAGCATGAGCATAGAAGAGCTAATGAAGACAATGGAGGATCTAAAACTCCAAGTATCAGAACTGAAGGAAGCTAAAGAGAAATTGGCAAAATTAGAAGTGAGTTATGACAAATAAAAAATGACTGTGGCAGAAAGAACAAGAGAGGTAAAGGCATTGGAAAACAAGGTAAGATCCTTAGAAAATGATCTTTCTCTTCACAAACCTCTAGCAAAAATCAAGAAAATCTTGTGGGCTAATATTGGGCAATCCATCACTGATGAATGGAGATCAATACAAACAATCCATGAGCAAATTGACTTGATAGTACTAGCCCAAGCAGGGATTCAAAAGGCCAGGACATTATTGGGATACATGCCCGAACAGGCCAACAGGCTAGTACATTTTTTAAATACCCACACTAGTGAGGAACTAGTAGCACTGGATATCAGGGATAGGACAGGCACCATTTTGAAAATTAAAAGAGTGCTAACCATGAGGAATTTCATACAAAATCTGGAGAGAAAGTGCCAAGAGATGCAAATAGAAATAAATGCTTTTACAGAGAGGTTTGCAATTTTGTAGGAAAAGGGTCTGCCAAGTTTATTAACCAATGATCATAAACTAATGACACATGCAAACTATGCTCACAAGGTGAATACATATGTTTCTAATCAAATCACAACATCATCAAGCACTTCAGAAGAAAGAGCACTCCCATCAGGACAGAGCCTGTATGACAGTTTGGAAAATTTGTTTTACATTGAACATGAAATAAAACATCTTTTTACGGTCTAGCCCAACTTCTTTAGGTATACAGAAGATGATGAAACATTAAGAAAATTGCGAAGACACCAGTTTCCAGAGGACCAATGGTGGAAAAGCATGTTGGAGATTCTATAAATATGTTTTTATTCCGTTTATCATCTTTATCTTGGAAAAATTCAAAGCCCACACCATACGCCATAAAGAAGAAAACAGTAGGGGACGGGAATCAAGTTGTAGCAACAACATGTTAAAGCAGGATCAGATACAGCCGAAAGGGCCGGGATAGCAGCGCAAGGATATCAATAGAAGATAGCTACCAGCCGACTCACTGAGCTTAAAAGTCAACATATCTGACCAACTAAAGCAGCCAACACAACAACAATTACTTCTCCATTTATTCCTCCCTTCTTTCAAGATCATTTATTTCACTTCTTAAGTTGGCAGAATGAGTTATTGTTAGATATTATCTCATTCAGATATTTTGTAACACTTTTTATATAAATACCTCCCTAAGAGAAGTATTTGAGGTTGGTGATATCTTTTCTAGATTGCGTTGTAACTCTGAAGATTTGTTGAATACAAGGGCTGTTGATTCTTATTGTTGCTACACTATCCGAATGTGGATTTGATGCTCTGGGCCCTGCTACAGAATTCTTGAGTCAGTTTATGGATCAATAAGTTTTTTTCTCACCTACGTTTTACAGTTTCCTATGTTTGTAAACTTCATATATGTTTCATAATCTTAGTAATAGAGAAAAAAAATAGCACAAAATTTGTTTATTTACACTCTGTGTTCAATATCTATTATTACTTATGTTTTCTTCAGAATTAGCATAAACAGGAATTCTTAACTGCTCCTGTTTCCACTGGTTCTTTCACTTTGAATGTTAAACAAGGAATTCTTCACTGATCCTAGGTAAATAGTCATATAATTTCCCTCTTTGTGCCTAGATGATGAAGGATTCTTAATTGCCCTTCACCAACTGGCTTCCATTCCATCTGATTCTAGCATTTGAAATTGTTCCAGGATTGATTAACTTGCTTTGTAGTATCACCCTTTGTCAAAGAAACCATACTCAGCAGTTCACCCTCATAAACTCCATTAGCCCAATGGAATAAACTGTTTAGACTTGTATCCCAGGTCTATTGAAGATCGCCATCCAAAAATCAAAACAAACCCTTGTACATCATAACTAGCCTAAAACACCTCAAAACAAAGCTAAACTATAAAGAGATAGCCCTCTCTGGATGCAGATGGGCTAGAATCTGTGTCTAAAAGATTGGTCTGTGGTTACCTTGGCCGTATTCCCTCAGAATTTTCCTGGGGAACAACCTGAGTGTTAACAACATCGAATAGTGCAAAATTGACTATCAAATTTCTGAATTCTAAGAAAGTGAAAATCTGGGGCTCAAGGAATCTTTTAGATCCCCCTAGATTCCTCAAAGATTCCCTCCTCCAGGTCCTCTACAAATTTGCTGCTCAGATCAGGAAACTGACTGCACCATCGGGTTTGGATAGCCAAGAGGTGTAAGATTGACAGAAAGTTTGTCCAATTTGGACATTGCAAAAATTTCACCCTCCTGGAAATTTTGCTCAATCATGGTTCCACATGTAGTAAAAAATTAATTAAAAAAATATTGCCTCGAATTTTGTGCCCACTCCTGGTTCCTCCATGCTGCCTCGACGCACTATGCAAATAATGGGTTTATATGAGTTTTTGTCGTAGAGAGTTCAAAATGAGGTCGTTGGCATTGTGTTAAGGCAGAAAAATGGAGGCGGGATGGTCGGGGTTCGAATCTATCGACCCCCCAACCTCGGTCATGTTTTGTTATAACGCCCATTATAATTGGACATGGTTACACTAACCGTTACCACTGCATGGAGTTGTCAAATTATAAAACTGTGGCGATTTAAGTTTAAATGTGGCGTTGTTTGGTTTTGGGCCGTTGGTGGTGTGGTGTCATATTAAATGTTGGTTCATTGTATTAATTGGTTGGGCTGTCGATGGTGCGGGTCGGCCACATGGCCGGGTGAGTTTGATTCTTGCCAACCCATTAACATTATGGCATACGTTAATGTGGTTTGGAGGTGTGGGGTGGTGGGTGTGGTGGCCCACCACCTCCTTTATTTTTTTTTATTTTTTTTGTTTTTATATATAATAATGTAATTTTGAAAATTCTCGAACATTAACTGAAGGAGTCTTTTTAACAAGGTGACAATTTCACCTGAAATCTAGTTGGAGTTGGCTGGATTCCATCAGCTGAAAAATTCTAAATTGTGTCTCCATTAAGCTTGCCCAATCAACAAAAGTCAACTAAAACTTTGACTGCCTCTGTCTTCCTCATCCGGACTCAGATTGACGAACAGTTCACACCACCGTGATCACAATGATGAGATCTTTAACTTGAGCCTAGTTTGAGCATAATCCAAACACTTTGATTTTCGACCCTTCCTGAGTCCTCTTGGACTTTTGCATGTGTCTGGAGCCACCTGGATCAATCCTCCCCACTGAGGAGTTTTTGGTCCTCCAAAAGCATGAAAAATAACTTGCAACTTCTTTGTACCTTGTCGACATCACAAGCATCCCAAAAGGCCTCGCTTCCATCTCCTTCACCTTTGTTCTTCGGAGCCTTAAGCGGTGAGCGGACACTTGTAGTCTCTGCAACTGGTAGTACATTTTTTTGCAAATTACATGCTTGACTTTCATGACCAACTAATGACCCAAGCATCTCATACTTGCCACGAGTTTATAACGCATACTCGATGGTCAAGTTTACATCAAGATGGACGCAATACCCCAACTACAAAACAAGGCCAACATATCATTGTTGCTCCAACAAGTGATGGAAAACACATCATCACTGCAACACATGATTTACAAAGATAAGGCCAAACGCTATTTGCTTTGACAAGTGATGGAAACACGACATCACTTTTAGAGTTTAAAATGCAAGTGAAAATAAGACCAAACATCATTGTTTCTTAACAAGTGATGGAAAACAGATCATCACTTTTACATTTTGAAATGAAACAAATGATTTACAAAAGCACGACCATGACAAGACAACATATCTAGAAACCATTTTTCACTTAACAATGTGAATGGGGCGCCTCCTTCTGGCGGTTTTGCTTGTCAAACAATCGTTTGACCTGGTTCATGCACCGACATTTGGTCTTTAAGTCGTCGCTCTGGATGGAGCCTCCAACATGTGGCTCTTTGATGGCCACTTCTGTCGTAATGATTGCAATAGGTATTCTTCCTCCATATTTGTTTAACCTGCTTCTTTACTTGCTATTGAGAGAGTCTTTCACGCCTCTTCTTTGTTTGTGCTGCTATTCTTTTCCAACACTTAGAAAATGTATGGTTATGCAATCCATAAAAGGTACATGTCTTTCGATGCCATGTTTTACTTTCATCATTAACAACATGATTATAATTGAAATAATCAATTTTGACAGTCAATTTTGCACTATTCAACGCCACAAATCTGATGGTGTGTTCAGATTTTCTATTTACTCATTCAATTTTTCGGCCACTTTTCTAAGTGGAGTGCAGGTATTAGCATTCATGTGTAAGCAACTATTTCCATGAGATTCAACACCGCGAAATTGATGGCACGAACAAATTTAGCAGTTTGACATCCACTTCTTCAGATGGTCCCAAGATGTGAAGTATATGCAATGTGTTCATGCACTTCTTTTACTATGCATTGTGCTACACAGATCCTTGTTTGATGTTTGATGTGGGATCACGTTTCTTACTTGTTTTCATGATTCTTGCTTGATGTGACACAGAATCATCTATGTGATATACTTTTTGTCCTGATTTGTCATGTTTTATGTGAGATCCCTTTGTCGTTATGTTGATGGGATACTCATGTGTCGCCATGTATGATTGCACTGAAATCCCTTTTATGCCATGTTGGCGAGATGTTCATCATCATCATGCATGGGTTTATGTCATACTGATAGGAGTCCTTTTTTACTAAGAGTTCCCGAAGCTGAACATCACTTAGAGCCACTCCTACGTGAGGGTATTTTCCTTGTATGATAGTGACGCCACCTCTTATGTACATCATCACTATTGACAACACTTATACATCGACCTACACCATCTTAACACCGGGGCCCAGAGACGTAGTCCCTCCTGGACAAACTCCATTATCAATGGCTTATGTTTTCATGTGTTGATGATTTTTGTGTTCCTCTTCTTTACAACATGCAAATGTATTCATTTATGTTCTTTTAAAAAATCAATTTAACACATCATGAAATTAAAAGGTCTTAGAATGGTCTTTTGTTACACTCAGACCTAGATCATTAAAGATGAAGATAAGGTAGTCAAATTGGAAAATAAGGAAGATCAAGCATGTGGGTTGATAGGGATGTCCATTTCTCCAGACCTTAGATTCCATATCGGAAAACTTGATACCCCTGATGAAGTAATGAAACAACTCAATAAAGTTTTTGGAATTAAAAATGAAATTAGAGCCCATCGACTTGAAGATGAGTTTCTTACGTTGGAAACCAATAATTTTTCTTCCATTGAAGATTTTTTGTCCAAGTTCAAGACCCTTAGACTTATTTTGGAAGTTGTTAAGGTTAAGAAAGAAGATGATACCCTTATCTATTCCATTCTTACTAAGTTAGGACCAGCCTACTCTATGTCTGTTTCCACCTTCCATTCTACTAGAGAAGCCTTTATTTTTCAAGGAAAAGCCTACAAGTCCCCCTCTTTTGATGCCTTTTGTGATTCTTTAATAAGAGAACAAGAAAAAATATCACATCTTGGTTTTCTTAATCTTGGAACTCTTTTAAGAAAGCCTTAGCCACTCAACAACAACCAAGTTCAAAGAATCCTAAGAAGCAACATCTTAAAACTAATGGTCTTAAACCAACCAAGGGTCCTGAGCACTTTCAACCTCAAAATGAAAAATCAATTCAACAAAATGATAAGGAAAATAAAAACAAAGGGAAGAAGACTGATAGACATTGAAACTTTTGTAATCGAGATGGCCACTTAGTCCAAATTCTTTAAGAAGATGGAATCCTTGGAAGAAACAATGAAGAAGCATAACATCCATTTGGAGCCCTCTTCAACTTAAAATTCATCTTCATGAATACCAGTTTTTGCATGTGGTTTTCGAGCATCTCGGTCTGGTTATGCACTAAATGTATCTTCTTCTTCTCATTCTCATGAGTGACTCATTGATTCTGGGGCTTCTTAACACATGGCCAAAAACAGAGCCATGTTTTTTTCTTTAAATGATTGTAACACCAAAAATATATATGTTGGTGATGATAGATCTCTTAGCGTTGTAGGGACTAGAACTATTCATCTAGACAATGGTCAATTTAATTATGTATTATGTGTTCCAACCTTATCCTACAACCTTTTATTTGTATATCAGATAACTCATTCAAGTGAAGGTAAAATCGTTGAATTTTCACCTCATGATGTTGTAATTAAGGACCTAAGAGATCCTAGATAGATTTTAGCTACTAGCATTGCCAATGATTCTACAAGGTTGTATAAGTTTAACAAACTTGGGTCATCAACTCTTCCCTCAGTTTTTTTTGCTCATAATGATGAAGTGAGAAAACTTTGGCATGAGCGATTTGGACACTTAAACTACCACTCCCTTCAAAATCTATGTAAAGAAAATATGGTGACAGGTCTTCATATGGTATCTTTCAGAGATGGTGTTTGTTCCGGATGTGTACTCGAAAAAACATCATCAGGATAGTTTTGAAAAATGTGCCTCTTGGCACGTCTCAGCCCCTTTACAACTTGTGCATAGTGATTTATGTGGTCCACTTCTAGTTGTTTCATTCTCTGAATACAAGTATTTCTTAACTTTCATTGATGATTTCTCCAGGCGTACTTGGGTATACTTCTTAAAACTAAAGAGTGAAGTATTTAACATGTTCTTGGCCTTTAAGGCCTTTGTTGAGAAACAATCTGGACATCAAATTCTTAAGCTAGGATCAGATAATGGCAGAGAATATGTTAAAAAAAACTTCATCAACTTTTGGACTGAGCATGGAATTCAAATGCAACATACTGTTCCATATACTCCACAACAAAATGGTGTAGCTGAAAGGAAGAATCACACCTTAAAGGAAATGGCTAAGTGTATGCTTAAATCTCAAGGACTTAGTCTTAATTTTTGGGTAGAAGCAATTAAATGTGAAAATTACATAGTAAATCACACTCCTACTACAATTTTAAAGAATATCACTCCTAAAGAAGCATGGACCTCAATTAAACCAGATCTAAGTCACTTTCTTGTTTTTGGAAGTGAAGCATGGGCCCATGTTCCCGATGAGAAACATAAAGCCATAGAACCTAAGAGTGAAAATGTATTTTTGTTGGATATTCTGAAGATATAAAAGGATATAGACTTCTTCCACCTAAGACCAAAAATGTTATCATTAGAAGAGATGCAAACTTTGTTGAAAGTATATCGGCCTACGAGCCTAGTTGGCAGATGTGCCACCACTCTCTATCCCTTCTACTTCCGAAAATATTTTTTCTTCAGATGATGATAGTGAGGATGGAAATCCTCCCCACCTTCTCAAGATCCTCCTCCAGCTCCTTAGCTTCCAAAATGGGTCCGTGATACTTAGGATGCAACAGGTGCTCTTGCAGGTGATCCTACATATCATCGACGTACACGTTCTCAGTTCGATGGAGCCTCTTCTTTACTGGCTCAAGCTTCAATGAATTATGATATTGACACCTATGCAAAGGCTTCAAGCCATCTAGATTGAGATGCAACTATGAATGAAGAATATCATTCATTATTGGCAAACAATACATGGGATCTTGTTCCTCTTCCAAAGGGATGAAAACTTGTTATATGCAAATGGGTTTGTAGAACCAAGTTTGGACCAGATGGAAAAGTTGATAAAAATAAAGCTCATATTGTTGCTAAGTGTTTTTCACAAGTTGAAGGAATTGACAATAATGAAACCTTCCCCCCTGTTGCCAAAATGAACTATATCCGTCTTGTTCTTTCCCTTGCTGCCTCTTTCAAATGGGAATTCCATCAGATTGATGTTAAATATGCCTTCTTGCATGGGTACTTACATGAAGAAATATATATGGAACAACCTCTTGGCTTTATAAAAATAGAATCTAGCCTTGAATGTCAGCTTAAGAAATCCCTTTATGGTCTTAAGCAAGCCCCTTGGGCTTAGTATGCCAAAATGGATAGCTTTCTTTTATGTACTGGCTTTTCTAGGTGTCATTCTGACAATACTATCTACACCAAGAAAGTGGGTAAGTCTCTTATCATTCTTGTTCTTTATGTTGATGATCTTATCCTTACTAGTAGTGATCCCATCCTTATAAACCATGTGAAGTCTAGCCTTAAAAAGCAGTTTGAAATGACAGGCTCAGGGAGCTTGCATTATTTTCTTGGTCTTCAAGTCTTGCAATCCAATGAAGGTATTTCCCTTTCCCAATCCAAGTATGCCTATGATATTCTATGCTACTTTCACATGGAAGACTATAAGCTAGCCCCTTCTCCTTTTTAGTCTGGAGCTAAACTTTCAGTCACTTGTACATCCCCTGAAGTTGATGCTACCTTATACCGCTAGTTTGTAGAAAAACTTTTGTATTTGACCCATTCTCGTCTTGACCTTTCCTTTGTTTTTGACCTTATTGCTTGGTTTATGCAAAACCCACATGAAAGTAATTGGAAAGCAGCTAAAAGAATACTTCGTTATGTTCGAGGTACAGCTCGGTTTGGGATTCATTACAATGCAGAAGCACCTCCTCTATTGGTTGGTTTCACTAATTCTGATTGGGCTGGTGACCCTGATGATCAGAAGTCTACTGCAAGTTATGTCTTCACTCTTGGTTTTGGACCTAATACATGGGCTTGCAAGAAACAAAGTGCCATTTCTCTTTCTTCAACAGACGTAGAGTATCGTGGCATCGTAGAAGCTAGTAAGGAAGCCTTGTGGCTTCGTTAGATCTTGTCAGAGTTTGGATTTCAGCAACAACATCTGACTACACTTTAGTGTGATAATCAAAGTGCCATTCAACTATGAAAAGATCCAGTCCAACATCAGCACAACAAACACATTTAAATACACATTCACTTCATCTAAAAGCTCATTCATGACCATGTTCATGAAGTGCAATATTGTTCAATCGATGATCAAGTTGCAGACATCTTTACAAAGAATCTCACAGAGGTGAAGTTTACTAAACTTTGATTTATGGTTGGAGTTTAGGAAGTTGTCACTAAGGGGGGATAGGCTCTAATACCTCCTTCCTTCTCCTATTGTGTTATATTTGTACATCCTTCAATCCTATCCCAAGTTGTTCTTAAGGGTGGATGTTAGGATATTCCGACACATAGGAAATAGTTAAGTATAACTTGGTCCATTTTAGAGTTAGGTAAAGTGTGTTTCTTTACTATGAATTTTTGTAACTTACAATCTGACAGCCATGATATGTTCTAGTCTTGAAGTGATATGATGGCTCATTCTCTCCTCGATATTACTGACACTTGATCCCTGGCTTAATACCCGATTGGTCCATGATCTCTATTTAAAGAGCATGGAGGGTCATTTGTAAGGTGATTGTTCATGAGAGAAGCTTATGTAAATTTTCTTTCTTTTACATTAATAAATTTCCTGAAGTGGTCGCGTTGGCTTAGGCCATGGACTGTTTCCCTCTTTGAGGGTTTTAACCACGTCAAGAATACTGGGGTATTGATCTGTGATCTATTTGTGAGCAGTGTCCTTTGGTGTTCTATCTGAGGAACTCACCTTGTAAATTCCTACAACTGTTAAAAAAAGGGTTCTACAAAACCACTGTGTTGTTTTTCAAATGATACTATAGTTAGGTTCTTTCCAATGCAAGGAGATTTATTGTGATTAAATCTTAATACTAAGGGATTGCCTTGTTGCTAATTATTATGAAGTTTGAATTTGAAGCCCAAACTATGTGCTAGAGTCGAGGTCTAAACTCACTATGTAATGATTAAATTCACAGTTCACAAGATACAAGTTCAACCAAATATTTGAGATTACAGTTCACGGGATCTGAGTTCTAAGTCACTGTTCTCCTCCAAAGAACCAAGTATACAGTTCATGAGATCTGAGTTCCGAGTCACAACACTCCACCAAAGATCTGAGTATATAGTACACAAGATATGTGTTTCAATTCACAAGATCTGAGTCATTGTTCTCATCCAAAGATCCAATTTCAGTGAATAAGGTATAACCATAGCCCAAAGATACAAAGTTACCATCCGAAAGTGTAGAGGCAGAACCGAGATATAGATACGAGGTAAAATGACACAAACCCAAGATATAGAGCCACATACTTGAGGTACAGTCCCTACATGCCACTGTAATAATCCTAAGGGCCGAGAGATAGTCCACCAATCAAGCTAGACACCAAACTAAGCTAGACATCGAGATATATCACTTCCTATTTTTTATTCTTCTTCTTGAAGATTCACGAGATGTGAATCAATATCTCTTTGTCCTCCAAGTTGTGTTCGAACTGGATGAATGAAGAATGAATACGTATGCCTAATATATAGTGTTCATGTCTCTACAAATAGGCTGACATGAGTAGGCTAGTATTGGTCGACTCACTATCCAAAATAAAAATCTTAACCTAAAAAATTTATATTTCCCAAAATATTTGGAGTTTCAAGCCAAATAAGAGCTCATTGGAAAGGAAAAAATTATGCTCTAAAAGATGGTATAGGTATCAAATTGATAGGTTTCATCTAAGGTAGTGAAAAAACATTTTTTAATGTGACTGGTCATTAATTAGTGTACAATTGGAGGTAGGACAAAATGGCTTCATGGAGAGTAAGGTCATTTGGAAATGTAAGGCTTCATGGTGACATTTACTAGGAGAGCTCAACAATATATATTTCATCAATGACAATTATTGACCAACAAGTGGGTTTTGCAAAAAATCTCAAAACTTGGGCACTATTACCCACCACTTGTGGGTAGTATGCATATGATATTGTTTTTCTCCTAGATGGTCCTCAACTAACAACCAACAACCCCTTGTAGCCACCAAATAGCTCGATGTACCATAATCTCTGCCCCCTAAATTGATGATGTGGTCCCTCGCCCATCTATTATGATGGTATGTTTGAAGGTGGGTCTCCTAACCTTGAAGGTATGGCTTTTCATTGGTATAGTTGAGTAATTTTTCTTATTTTTCATTATCACTTTTGGGCATGAATTGGTGGGAGGATTTAGCAGAAAGAGTGAGCTAGGTTGTATTCTTATCTCCACTGCATGATTTCATGGTTAGCCTTGTATCCTAGTCCCATGGGAACTCCTTTATTGGCCACTAGATTTAGGGTTGACACTACATGGAAAATATCAATTTTGGTTGTCTGGCCCCATTTCCTCGCACCATAAACATTACTCCCTTCCACTAATTTTAGCCCCATTCATCTCTTTTCCCATATGGGTCCATGTGTCCATCAGGTCTACATAGGGTTAGCCTCTCCCTCCCTTTGTCCACACCTTGGGTTGGACTTGGAATAATGCCCCAAAGGTTGATGCAGCAAAAAAGAAAAGAAAAAACATAATTTTTCCACTCTCAATAGGAAATGTACCACAAAATGCAAAACATGGCCGATACATACAAATTTAGCACGTGGGAAAAAGTCACACATGAACTCCACCTTTTATTTATGGTCATCACCCTGGTTCCTATGGGCCCTAGATGAGACCCCTCCATCATTAAGGAACTCATGATTATCCCAACCCCTGGTGGGCAATGAAATACTCCACCTTAAAAGGGGGTAGCTATTGTTATATCCTACACATTATGCTCTCATTCCCTAGAGCCCCGAGCGGTTACGAAAAAAATACGAATTAAAGGTAAAGGCATATGAAGAATGGTGGAAAAAAAGGTCGAGGTAACTCATGAGCCACGATTTGCTCCCTTTTACGCTCATATACTTAGGTGTGGGCTTCTCTTATTATAGCAACCCTTATACCATGGCATGTGGCTTGGAGCGTTCCCCTGATCCCCACTTCGTTCCATCACTATATCTTTTGCCACATACCACTTGATGGATGTACTATGGACTTGTCATCTCCTTTAAAGGATTGAAACCACCTAATAGGGTCCTTGATTAACCCCCTTATTGAGCTTGGAGACACTTGTACATGCCAAAGCGCACTATGGAAGGGCATACCACCATGAAGTGCCCCATTAATTCCATGAGTTGTAATCTCTTTTACTTGATTATTCTAATGAGTTTTTGTATTTGAGGGTAATGGGACACATTGGATCTTATGCAAGATTGCAAGTGGGTCTCTATTTGGGGCTTGGTCTCCCTATATGGGATCCTAGCCCTCTAAAGGGACACATTGGCACTTGTAGGGTGAGTGTTGAGAGCCATGGGCCTCCACTATAATAGAGATTACTTAATGGATCGCCAATTATGCTCATTGATTGCTCGTGTTCCACCTTTTAGATGAGGATGATGCACCTAGTTCCCCATGCCTAGCTGGCTCCACACGTGCACCATACACTTGACAGATGGTCCACGGTTCAGATGAGGATGTGTTTCACTGCAGGAGACAAGGGAGGACTTATGTCATCATCTTAGTCCTTACAGGTGGTTTGCAGGAATTTTTGATCCCTTGGATACCCATGAAGATGTCCTTGTGTCCCTACACCCACTTCGCAGCACCATAGGGACCAAAAATATTTTCTTGGAAAACAAGGGGCCAACCCCTTGTCCACTATGTTTGGAGTCCATTCTAACATCATGGCACACTTTGAGCTTCATTAGGTCTTCTCAAAGGGCCCAACAACTCATTTTCTTGATCATTCTACCCTCTTGAGAGGTTTAATTTTATGTTATTGAGCTATCTTGGTGGGCTTGTCACCAAGGGATGTTATTATGACACATTATTTTATTATTGGGGGCTTTATTAGGACAATTAGGCAAATCAAACTCATTAGATATTTTATAAATAGATGAGAGGTGATTGATTTATCTTATCATCACTTAGATTTCGATTTAGTAGCTACTTGGAGAATTTCGCATTCCCTTTTGGAGGATGAGCTTGGTTTCATGGATGCATTTTGATGTATGGATTCTATCTTCTTGATATTGGAGCTTCATTAATGGAATAATTTGATGATTAGATATACTCATTTGTACATGTAAGTGATAATTTTCATGCTTATTCTTGTTATTTACTTTGTCACATGAAATGTTGCTGGGATTTCCACTATATAAATCTAAAATTTACTGCTTTCCTATGCGAAATTGTGGAAATTTTGATATTTTGTAGCGTTGCATCATTTCATGGGTCATGTATGAATGATTGAATGTTCCTAGAGATTATTATTATTGAATACATCTTGATAAGTCATCCATTATTGAATATTGAAGTATAAAGACCTTAAGTAGCTGCTCTCATGCCCTAATGTCATGCAAAGATGCTTGAAGGCCTCCTTAATTGGGTAAATTCTTTCCAAAAAACAATTTCTTTTTGACTCCATCTATCCCAAAGGATAAGGCACTAATCCTTCCATAGGTGATCACTTTTAAGGAATATTTGTCTCACCTCTCCTTCTCTTTCTAGGCATAGCCTACATAGGTCACCTAGGGCATCAATTTTATCCCATTGTAGCCATAAAAAAATTCTATCTCTTGTCCATAACTGCGCTAGGGTTTTCCCTAGAGGCCCTCTAAATTTCATGAATTTTTTACTGTGGTATCTTGAGATATAACAAGCCCTAGCTCAAGGATTGTTTCTTGCCCTAGGTTTCTCTTTGTTAGTGTCCTCATTTGGATCATTGCATTCAATTCTCAAAAGAATATTTGTCCTTTGATCCTCTTCTTTTCCATAATTAGGTCAAGCCCCTCCTTGGCTTATCAACTTCACATCCTTGACCTAATTTTGGGTCCACTTGGTCCCGTGTGGTCCCACAACCTTATAACTCTAATTCCACAATGATAACTAAAAACTATTTCTCCACAAGGATTTTTTTTCAGGTCTAGGAAACCTCTTGACAAGGTATATTCCCAAAACCTAGCCTCAAGAATCCTCCTAGCCTTTCTTAGAGAACCTGTCAGGCCAGGTAGTAACTCCTCAAAACAAAATTGATTCATATATTTTTTTCTTTCAGGTTGGTCTTCATTATATACATGAGGGAGAGACTGTTCACTTCATCTCCTGATGACTGTTCACATTACTTATTTATTTATTTACATTATGTTCACCTAATCCTGATGATTAGGTGCCAACATTCACCCCCTTAATCTGAAGGGATGTTGGTGAGTCCAAGCATCATTATGTATCATTCAAGTTTTTCTCTTCCAAGCGCTTTGGTGAAGATATCTGCAATTTTCTCATTAGTGGAACAATGATGGAGATGGATTGTTTTGGCCTCAACATGATGTCGAATTAGATGATATTTAGTATTGATGTGCTTCATTCGATCATGGAAATTTGGTTTCTTGGCCAACTTTATTACAGAGGTATTGTCAATCATGAGTGGAGTTGATTGTACTTGTTTTACCTGCAAATCTTCAAGGATTTTCCCAAGCCACACAATTTCTTTTGTTGCTTCAGTTGCTGCCACGTATTCTGCTTCTATTGTGGAATTTGGTGGAACTGATTGTTAGTGTGATCTCTAGGAGACAATTCCTGATCCAAGACTCATAGCATATCTTGAAGTAGATACCCCAGTTTCTTTGTCTCCATCGAAGTCTGAATCAGAGTATCCAATCAAGCTGAAGTTGTCCACCTGTGTATACTTGATTCCAAAGTCTTGAGTTCCCTTCAAGTACCTTAGAAATCTTTTTGCAGCAGACCAATGCCCTCACAAGGCTTTTGCATAAACCTGGAGAGGATTCCAACAACAAACGAAATGTCTAGTCTGGTAGTATTTAGGTAGTTGAGACTTCCTACAAGCTGTCTATAATTTGTTGCATCCTCAAATTCTTTTCCTTCAATAGATGTGAGCTTTAAGTTTTGTTCCATTGGAGTAGTAAGAGGATTGCATTTTGTCATGCCAAACCTATTCAATAGATCTCCAATGTATTTCTTTTGAGAAAGAAATATGGACTTCGGATGTTGGGTTACTTCAATACCAAGATAGTAATGAACATAGCCCAAATAAGTCATTTCAAAACTTTCCCCAATTCCTTATTTATGGAAGCAATGTAGCTTTCATTGTTCCTTGTCATTAAAAGATCATCTGCATATACCACAAGATATACAACTATTTTGCCAACTTTCTTGATAAATAAAGTTACATCATCAAGATCATAATGTTTGAAATTGAGTTGCAGAAGATGCTTAGTTAGATTTTCATACCAGGCCCGCGGTGCTTGTTTGAGGCCATACAAGGACTTCACCAGTTTGCATACTTTATGTTCATGTCCTTTTATAGCAAATCCTTCAGGTTGGGACATAAAAACATTGTCTTTTAGATCTCCATTCAAGAAAGTAAGTTTTACATCCATTTGATGGACTTTCCAACCGTTCTGAGTTGCTAGGGAAAAGAGTGTTCAGATGGTAGCCCATTTTTCTGTGGGGGCAAAAGTATCCTGATAATCAACCCCTTCCTTCTGTGCAATTTTTTTTTCCACAAGCCTAGCTTTGTGCTTGTCAAGTGAGCCATTAGCTTTATACTTGTTCTTGTAGACCCACTTGCATCCAATTGGTTTGGTCCCTAATGGAGTATCAACCAACTTCCAAGTGCCATTCTTTATGAGGGCATCATACTCCTTTTGCATCGCTTCTTTCCATTTATCATGAGAAGCAACTTCTTTGAAGGAAGTTGGTTCAAAATCTGTAGACAAGTTCAATTCACAATCATAAGAAACATCCATATCAACAGGTGAATTAGAGTCATCTACATCACCTCCATTTTTCCGGTTTGAATTTCTAGTTCCTGTGTTTCCAACCTCATCAGGATGAACTCTTTCAAGTGTCTTTGTCAGCCACTTTGGGGGACCATTCTTAGATGGTCTAGGCTGCTCCGTTAATTGAATTGGGATTGAATCAAGATTGAGTCTCCTAATTCTATCAGTCACATCACTTAAAGCATCATTTGTTGTTGGAGTTTCATGCGGGGGAGAGTGTTCTTTAGAAGAAGATTCCACATGTTGGTCTAGTATAGGAATCCCCCCTTCAAGATGTGGAATATGATTATCAAATTCTTGAAATGATTTTTCTTTTGCGAATCTATCCAAGTGATCAAGTTGCCACTCAACAACATTGTCAGTTTTGGATGATTCAAGAAAAATTACATCTCTAGATACAACAAACTTCTTATTTACTTCATGATAGAGGCAATATGCTTTGGAGGTGTTTGAATACCCCAGAAAGATACACGAACGACTTCTAGCACCAAGTTTGTTTCTATGTACCTTTGTTATCAAGGCATAACAGGTGGAACCAAAGACCCTGAGATGCTTTATCGAAGGAACACGTCCATACCACATTTCATATGGAGTCTTGTTTCTTATAGCATTAGATGTACATATATTCTTTATATATGCAGCACATAGAATAGCATCAACCCAAAACATTATCTTTACATTTTTGAAGAAGAGCATGGATCATACCATATTTAAGATTGTCCTATTCATTCTTTCAGCTACACCATTTTGTTGGGGATTATAAGGCATAATTGTTTGATGTTTGATCCCATATTGGCGAAGATAGTTTTCAAATTCATTTGATGTGTATTCTTTTCCATTATCAGTGCGAATAGACCCAATATGATTGTGCATAATTTTAAATCCATTTATGAAAATTCGTGAATGTTTGAAAAGCATCAGATTTGTTCTTCAATAAATAAACCCAACACATTCTAGTGTAGTCATCAATAAATGTCATGATATATTTATTTCCATTTGTAGAAGGAACATGCATTGGACCACATAAATCTGAATGAATGAGTTCAAGTTTTTATGTGCTCTTGAATGTGAATCATGACAAGATTGTTTTCTATGCTTCTCTAGAATGCAAGCATCACATTGCTTAAGTTTCCTAGGAATTGTAGGCAAACCAGCAACACCATTTTTCTTCAACAATCGGAGACTGTCATAGTTCAAATGTCCAAATCTAGCATGCCATAATAAACTTGATGGAAGTGTACCTTCTTCACGATAAGAATTTTATGAGAAATGTTGTGCATGAGCATAGGTTCCTTGCAGCTTGAGAAGCCTTTCTTCTTCTATTCCCTTCATGACAAGTGAGTGGTTAGATGCTTTTCTTACCTCAAGCTTTCCATCAAACATATGAATGGAGTGACCTTGCTGGCGGATGTGGACCAAGGACAACAAGTTTCTCTTAAGTTGTGGGAGATATAGAACATGATGCAGAACAAAGTATGGAAGACCAGGCAATTTAAGCTTGATTCTGCCAAGCCCTGATGGCTTGATTTTTGATTGGTCTACAAAGTATATTGCTCCATCGACATTGTCAGTGAAATATTCAAAAAAATCTTTTCTATGAGTCATGTGGCATGTTCCTCCTAAATCAAGCAACCAATCATTTTTCCAAGAAGCAAGTGAAGCATTAAACCAATCTTCATTTACTCCAATGTTACATTGTGCCACAACATAGTGAGCAGATTCAGGTGCTTTACCTTTGTCTGTATCATCAGTTTTACCTTTCTGTTGGTTTCTTTTCTACTCAATTTTTTCCCATGGTAGCTTGCATGTAGAGGCATCATGTGATCCATTTATTTTGTAGCGAATGCAGTGCAAATCTTCCTTTTCTCCTTGAGAATGTCTGCCCCCCCTTGCCTCTGAAATATCTTCCTCTTCCTCTTCGACCACCTCTTCCCCTTGTAGAATATTGAGCAGGATGATTTTCTTTATGAGCAAGGCACACAGCCTCTTCAGAAGATTCAAGGGCTGTCTTCTTACCAAAAGCTTTCTCTCTTTCAGCAAACTTTTTCACAAGAGAGTCAAAGGTTATATATTTGAGATTTCCATTTGCTTGCAATGACTCATGATAATTGGAGTAAGTAGGATAAAGTGCCTTGATAAAAGTGATAAGAGGAATATCCAATTCAACCTCAGTGGATTTGATATCATGCATTATAGACTTTACCTCAGATGCAAGAGCAAGAGGATCATTATTTTGCAGTTCAAGAATGAAGAGTTTAATCATGAGTTGAACAACTTCAAGTGTAGAATGTGAGTCATAGAGTTCTTTTAACTTTTGTAAGGCTTCAAAGGCAGTTGAATATGACAAAATATGGAAACTCACCTCTTCATTTAAAGATGCTGCGATTAATGCATAAGCTTTGCTGTTCTTTTTTTCCCAAATGACGAGCTCTTTGTCTGAGGTAGGCTGTACTAGTTCATTGTCTCTGTCTTCGACACACACTCCTTTCCACAACTCATTGAAAATGAGGCTGTGTTTTATCATTCGGGACCATTCAGGATAGTTCTTCTTGCCAGTGAGAACTATTCCCACCATGGATATGATTAAATGCATTCTATAAAACAAATACTTTTGCTGATAGAAAAATACTTCTGCTGAAAAAAAATGCACTGCAGCAGCAATATTTTGGTAGCAATAGGACAAAGGTATTATTGCCAGAGGTATTATATGGAGATGTGGTATGGAAAATATGTATAAACATGGGCAGAATAATCCATTGTATCCACTATTTTTGAGCTTTCAATACATAACAAATTATTTGCAACATCTCAAAATTACAATATTTAAAACCACTCTCTGACCAATCAACGAGTATAGAGTCATCAATATTATATCAAATACCAATCAATGTGCTTATCAAGGTATGGACCGGCCGGATATATGTACAAAGGAGAGGCCGAGCCGATCAGCTTCCTGCGTGAAGGCCTTGATATTACTGAGGATATATCTAATTTTAATACCCCGTTTGGTCTATGGCAACTTATAGGTCACCTCCCAAGAAGACTCCAGAGAACCAAAATATTCCAACAATCCAAATGAAATCTGATGGCACTTTGAAGACAGTAAGCAACGATTTAAACGGGGGAGTAATCGACAAACCATCCCAAAAACAAAACGCTCAGAGCACCACCATAACTTCTCTTCAACCGCTTAAACAAACAAACAATGTTGGGGTGTGCCAGGCCACCGAAGCTAAAGGATGCCTGTCCAAAGAGGTGAGGGGCTGAAACGGCAATAAACTAATCAAATATTGGGTGTTTAGCTCACTTTGTAGCGTAACAACAGAAAGTGAGCTTGAGGTTTTGCAACGTTGACGGTCTCTGGTTCACAAACCAATGAGTGGTGGTGGTCACTGTGAACTACAACGCCCAACATAACTCATGTCAGGCCTTCAAAACCCTAGCAATGGCGGCTAGATTGAAGCCCGTATACAATGATTCAATACAGGGCAACATCAGCAAGAGCAGGATCGTAATAACAAGAGAAAACAACTTGAGAGAGCTCTTTTTTGCCTACAAAACGAAAAACATAAAGCCTAACACAAACATACAAAAAGCAAACCTTACTGATCCAGGTGGATGTTGGTGGCCACCCACCTATCCCATTTGGACACCCACAGTTGTCTCTTTCAGCTTTTTCAGTTTCCTAAATTGTAGCACAGTTTACTATTTTTAGCAGTTTTTTGGGTCCTGAACTTCCGGAGCCATTTGGAGGCCCTAAATGACGTTTTTTGGGAAATCTGGGGGCAACATGGGTCCATGGACCAATGTTTCCCTTCCCAAAGTGGTAGTTATCGGATAGATCTTTCTAACGAGCTATCATACACGTCAAACGGAGATCGTATGCCAAAGTTACGACCCCGGGAAATTGATG
>APFE031499383.1:0-17050 GCA_000404065.3 Pinus taeda
AACATGCGCCGAAGAGATCTCCATCCATCAGTAGATTCGCCTTATTTAGATCTAGACATCTCTTATAACCCATCACTAGAACTTTAGATCTAGCTTCTTAAGATATTCAACCCAAAAGCACATCTAAGGCAAATGATCTCCTCTTCTTTATATAGGAAAGCTCTTCCTTAAGTCAAGGATCATGGGGCTCAATAATAATAATAAAATAATCAATACCACGGACCAAAACCATGATAACCCAATACTGTTGGCTAAATACCATGAGAAAACCCCATGTGTGGGCGCTTAACTGCCTTGGAATGTGTGCACTGGGGGTACGCACCCCATGAACTAGGTAACTGCGGGTATGTACGCACTTTATGTAACACTGGCCTGCGTGCACGCACCTTATGTAAGGTGTACCTGCGTACCTCTTATTTTCTCCAATATTTGATAGCTGATCATCAATCTCTGCTACTGTCCTGTTGTACACAAGCTCTACTACTGTCCTGTTGTATAGGGATCCATCTCCTGAATAGGTTGCCATCAAGGACAACACTTTAGCCATAATGCCAACGCAAATAATAGCCCATTTTTTTTCTCAAGACATTGCCTCAAACCCTATGTAGGGGGGCTTCTAGCCCCCTTATACCCACAACCTAAGGGGGCTAAATAGCCCCCATAGGACCCCTCTTGTTTTTGATACATATAAGTCGTGCAAAGAATATAATACATACCCAATATTCTCCCACTTCTTGTTTTCCTTGCGTATAGGGGGCCACAGGAGTACACATTTAACAATTCAGGGCAATGGTGTCCATTATTTATCTACACCAAGAGAACATTTCAATGCTGATATATTTTGTTAATGCATCTACAACATTCTTCGAGATGTCCACCTTTACTAGCAACACCTTCTTGTCTTCAATCATATCCCTCACAAAGTGATATTGAACATCAATATGTTTTGTCTTCGAATGATAAGCAGGGTTTTTCGCCAAGAAATTTGCACCTTTTCTATCACAATCTATCCCTATAACTTTTTGTACCAATCCCATATATGAACACAATCTTTGCAACCAAATTGCTTCCTTACTTGCATGAGTACAGGGAAGAGGCATATATGCTATCGTTTTGAAGTAAGCAGTTCTCAACTACCCCACTTGCGATAAGGATCTCTATGCCCTAGTGTCAGATGTAAAAAGTTGAAGCACTATTTGATGGGAAAGGAGACAGTGATCCACACAGATCACTAATTACTGCAGTACCTGCAAGCCCAAAGTAAACTATAACAAACAAGGAATTACAAGTGGAGGGGATTTATACAAAAATTTCATTTAGTAATGAAGTGCAAGAAGGAAAGCATGAACAAGTTGGTTTCAAGGCCACCCACATTAAATATTACAAGTTTGGGAAATTTGATGCACCTAGAGACTTTCACCCATGATGAATACAGAGAAGCATAAGTAGAGGATGAGGACTTCATGGAAATGTCTCAACAATTGTAGAGCTAGAGTCATGTGCATGATGGTGACAACACAGTTGATTACCATATTTGGAATGGATTACAGATACAGGTGGATATTGGTGGCCACCCTCCTATTCCACATGGACCCCCATCATTGTTTCTTTTAGTTTCCTTAATTGTAGCACAATTTACTATATTTGGTAGTTTTTTTAGTCATGAACTTTTGGCGTTGTTTTGAGGTCCAAAACGACATTTTCTTTCCAAAAACAGGTAGCTCCATAGGGCTTGTTGTTGAAAGTTATAGTCCTCAGATATATCTTTCTAACAAGGTATCATACGCATCAAAAAAAGATCGTATGCCAAAGTTGTGACCCCGGGAAGTTGTACCAATTTACCCTAATGGGGCCCATAGACTTTTGACGCTTCATCTCCTAGGGTTAGGTTTTTGGATAATTAGGGTTTTCCATTGTTTCTAAATAATAAATAGGCCTCTGAGCCTCATTGTAACATAGTTAAGAGGCATGTAGCCACCACATCTCTTCTCATAGATAAGCTACCATCGCCTAAGCTAATTTATTTCCATTCTACTTGTAAATAGTTTTCAGTAATTTGTTATTAATGAATTGAAGTTGTATTTTTGTTGTATCTCTGTGTTCTATTTATATTTGTATTTCATTTCATTCCTTCATAAATCTAGATCAATGGTATCAAAGTGGTTAGCTCTTTCTCTATTTTATGTGCATGTCCCCAATGAGGTTGAGATATAAGGAGTTGGGATTTGAACTAATTGAGCATTTGCAATACTGTCCTCGTCAAAAATGACAACCTCCCATGGCGAAAGAAGAAAAAGACGAGGGAGTAGGAGATCCGATCAAACTATTGCTAGAAGAGGCCCTCGAGTAGCCAAGGAACAAGATGATGGACAACTTTGCCTAGATCCTTCGATGGACTCCCACAGACGACACATCTTCATCTAGCAGTCACTTTTGAGGCACCATCCCTTCAAAGCACAAGTGAACATCAATATCCCTATATTTGAAGGTCAAATAGATGCATATGTTGTAGATAAAATGGTTGAATCTATTGGAAGGTTATTTTTCAATCCATAATTTCTCTGATAGGGTAAATATTAATTTTGCAATGCTTAAGGCCACCCCCCAAGTCACGAACTGGTGGGAAACTTACTGTGAGAAAAGGGCTAAGGAATCCTCTCTATTTACAGTTGTCCCCTCATGGAACTCATTCTGAGATGATTTCAAGGAACAATATTACCCTGTGGGGAGCTATGAGGACAAGTACATATAGTGGACCACACTATGACAACAAAGGGACCAAGATGTACATGAGTTCACAAATAGTTTTCATACTCTACACACAAAGTTTGGCATCAAAGACTTTGATTGATATCTAGTGCTCAAGTACCATAGTTGTCTGCATAAATATATTCAAGAAGAAATGGAGTTCCTGGACATCTCCTCGCTTGGTACAACATACTAATATGTTGCCAAGATTGAACAAAAACTTAAACAAAATAAGTGTGACTTTGGATCTGTGAATCATAAATAGGGGAAGATCATCCCCAAACCATAGAACAAAGGACAAAGCCAAGGTGGAGTGGCCTAGGACAACCCATCAAAGTTTCAAATAAAGAATGGCACCATGAAGATGAAGAAGGACATAAGAAAGTGGTGTGACTTCCACAAGAGCCCCACTCACAACACAAATGAGTGTCATATCAAGAATTCGTTGGTGGTTGCACTAAAAGCTTCAGAGTCCAATGCATGTTTTGATTCTGATCTAGAACCCCACAAGGTGAATGACAAGGGTAAGAACATTATCGATGTAGAACCCATTGCTACCATTGCCACCACCAAGGTCCAAAAGACTGAGCCCGAAGATCCAGAGGAGGGGAAGAATCTATTCCACTCACATATGTGGGTGAAGGGTTCTCCACTACAATTCATTATTGATTATGAGAGACAAAAGAACCTCATTTCAGTAGAGGTCATGAAGCAATTGGTCCTATTGGCCACACAACACTTGCAGTTGTACACATCAGGTGGCTCAACCAAGGACGAGATATCCGCGTCAGCCAATAGTGTCGTCTTCCCTACAACATCAAGCCCTTCACGGATGAGGTGTTGTGTGATGTTTCTCCTATTGAAGTTTGTGATGTTTTATTAGGCCAACCATACTTGTCGAAGCGTCATGCTCTGAATGAGTCCAAGCCTCACACTATTATTATTAATTTGGGCAATAAGTTATATAGGATACCTAAGATATCCTCACCTACCGCCATCTCTTTGATCTCTACTAAGCAGTGCAATAAGATCATCTCCGAAATAAGGAGAAATTGTTTTCTTTCTGATTCACTCTCAAAGCAAGGGGAAGATAGTGACCACATCCATGGCCCCGTGGAAGAGTTCCCCCACACAGCAAATATAGGTGGATAAGGTTGTGGAAGAATACAAGGGCACCTTCTCCTCACCCACAAGGGTACCTTTGCACGGTTAGGTCAAGCATTTGATCAATCTAACTCCCAGAGCACCTCTACCCAATGGGTTGATATACCACGATCCATTCTAGAAAATGTAGAAATCAAGCCACAAATCTAGGAGTTGCTACAAAAATGGCACATTCAACCAAGTTCCTCACCTTGTGGGAGCCTAATTGTACTTGTACATAAGAAATATGGAACTTGGAGGCTCTGCATTGATTATTGGGCATTAAAAAAAACCATTGTTAGTAATAGATATCCAATCCCATGGATTTATTACCTTCTTGACCTATTCAAGGGGGCCAAGTATTTCAGAAAGATCGATTTGAAATTTGGCTATAATTGGGTTCGGGTTCCAATAGAACCCACGGATATATAGAAGACCGCCTTCAAATCCAAGGGGAGCCTTTTCGAGTGGTTGGTCATGCCTTTCGAGTTGAAAAATTCCCCCGCAAATTTTATGTGGCTGATGGATGACATATTGAAGCCCTTCACCAACTAGTTCGTGGTTGTATATCTAGACAACAACCTCATCTTCAGTAAGAGTTGGGAAGAGCACCTGCAACACATCCAGAATGTCCATGAAACCCTGTGGAAACACAAACTATGGGCCAACTTGGAGAAATGCACCTTTGGCATGAGTCAGGTCCAATATTTGGGCTACATCATTGATGAGCAAGGTATGCATGTGGATTCATCTAAGATCCAAGTCATTCGAGATTGGCTAGTATCGACCACTCTAATAGAGTTTCGTAGCTTATTGGGCCTTGCTAATTTTTATTGGAGGTTCGTGTTGAAATTCTCTCATATCACTTGGCCTCTGAGTTAAGTTACCAAGGGCGGAGCAAAAGAAAATTGTTTATGGTCTAAATCCCAATAGAAGGTGTTCATTGAGCTAAAGCACTGCCTCTTCTTTGCACCTATACTCACATTTCTAAACCTACAACAACCATTTGAAATTGCGACAGACACCTCCAATTATGTTATTGGTGCAGTTCTCACCTAGCAAGGGCATATGGTGGCCTATCACAACGAGACACTTTCTGATACAATTCAGAATACCCCACCTATGATAGAGAGATGTATTATATCGTGTAGGCATGCCACCAATGGAAACTATTACATTCTGGGGAAGGAGACAGCCATCCACATAGATCATTGACCTCTTCAATTTATCTAAACAAAAGGGAAGTTGTAGAATGATCGACATCGGAAGTGGTCTACACATTGCAATAATTCCACTTAAATATTAAATACAAGAAGGGAAGAACCAATCATGTTGTAGATTGCCTTAGTCAACCCCTAGTGGTAGAACCGAGTATTGTCCTCAACTCTTATGGCCATGAGACCTTTGAATGGTCATAAATATACAAAATTGATCTAGAGTTCACCACCATATACAAGATACTAGTGGATGGAAAACAAATTCCATATTTCCACCTCTAGGACACATTATTATGCTAACTGGGACACCTTTGTGATCCTTCAAGAAAGTGTGCTAAGTTTATTTGGGAGGCGCACTGCAGTCGGGTCATGGGACACTTTGGTGTGGATAAAACTATGGTCATACTACAGAAATATTTTTATTGGCCAAAACTCCCACAAGATGTTGGAAAATATATCAGATCTAGCATTGTCTGTGTCATCGCCAAGCCAACCATTAAGAAGCAAGGATTATACACTCCTCTTCCTATGCCCAATCAGCACCAGGAATCCATCTCCATGCACTATCTGTTAGGCCTCCCTTCTACCAAGCATGGTATTGAATGTGTATTTATGGTATTTTGGCTATTTTTGTGGCTTGCAAGAAGAGTATCGTAGCAGTGGACACTATCAAACTCTTCTTTCAATGAGTATGGGTACACTTTGGGATCCCGCGGACCGTTATATTAGATCGGGATAGCAGGTTCATGAGCACATTATTATTTAGCCTCTCAACATTATTGGACACCAAGATCACCAATTCAACTGCATTCCATCCCTAGACTGATGCCTAAACATAGGTCGTCAACAAGGTGATAGTGCACATACTACACAGGTACAACTCCAAGCATCAATGAACCTGGGATGAGAGCCTTCCTTATGTGCAACGTAGTCATAACGTAGCTCCCCATAGCTTGCTTGGTTGCATTCCTTTTCAAGTGGGTATGGGATTTCAAATATTGTGGCTTATTGATGTTTCCTTGCCTCATGCGAGTACATAGACAAAATCCGCACATGTACAGTTTGAGGCTGATAAAGAACCTGGTTTATTAAACACATCCAACACATATTGCAGAAGGTGCATAACATTTTGGATAATTCCAATACTAAGTACAAGAAGTGGCATGATCAATATCGAGTGCCACACAAGTTTCAGGTGGGCGAAAAAAGTTTGGTTGTATTTGTAGAAAGGATGCCTTATTGGAGCCCATCGGAAGATTAGACCACTCCGATACAAGCATTACACTATCACCAAGGTTATGGGAGACAATGTTTTTGAGGTTAGCATTCCCCCATTCTTTGGCCTGCACCTAGTGTTCGATGTGGACCGCCTTCGGCCATACTTTACACCATTGTTGGACACATCAAACATTGTGGAATAGCTAACACAAACAAATCTAAACTCAGAATGCATGGAACATGCCACAACTGATAAGATCATGGACACGTGGATCAAGAACACTTGCCAACAAAAGGTCCAACTGTATCAAGTTGTCAAATTAGGCTAACCCCTGCATCAAGGAAAGTGGCTCACCAAGGACCAAGTTCAACAAAAGTTTCCCCATCTCATAGATGCACTCAACACAATGGGTACCACTACTTCCAAAGTGGGGAGGACTAATCTAGCTGGATATTGGTGGTCACTAGCTCAGAATTAGAACATGCATCAGACTCTGAATCTTTTAGCTCAACCACCAATCACTTCTTGGCGCGACACTCATTTTTGTTGTGAGTGGGGCTCTTGTGGAACTCACACCACTTTCTTGTCCTTGTTCCTCTTAGTGATGCCATTATTTTCTTGTGGCTTCGATAGGTTGTCCTAGGCCACTCCACCTTCGATTTGTCCTTTGTTTTTCGATTTTGGGGTGCTCTTTCCCTACTTTTGATTCACAAATCCAAAGTCACACTTCTTTTGTTTAATTTTTCGTACAATATTGGAAGCATATTGTTATGCTACACCAAGCGATGAGATGTCCAGGAACTCCATTTCTTCTTGAATGTATTTGTGCATACAACCATGGTACTTGAGCAATAAATTTCGTTCAAAGTCTTTGATACCCAACTTTGTCCATAGAGTATGAAAAATATTTGTGAACTCATGCACGTCTTGGCACCTTTTCTACCGTAGTGTTTCCATTGTATGCACTTGTCCTCATAGCTCCCCACGGGGTAATGTTGTTCCTTGACAATGTCTCAGAAAGAGTTCCAATAGGGGGTGGCTATAAACATAGAGGGTTCCTCAACCCTTTTCTCACTGTAAGTTTCCCACCAGTGCTTAACATGGGGGGAGGCCTTAAATAATGCAAAGTAATACTTCCCCTTTCGAAGAAACTATGGACTGAAAATTAAAATTCCAATGAATTCAACCATTTATCTATAACATATGCATCTATTTGACCTTTGAATATAGGGATATAAAAGTTCACTTGTACCTTTCAGGGGGTGGTGCCTCCGAAGTGATTGTTGGATGAAAATGTGTCATCGGTGGCTTCTGTCAAAGGATCTGGTAAAAATTGTCCATCATGTCGTTCCTTTGTCACTTTATGGATTATTCAACCAACATTTTGATAGGATTTCCTGCTCCCTCATATTTATTTTATTCTTCCATGGGAGGTCATCGTTATTGGTGGGGACGTTCTTGAAAGGCTCAATGAGTTCAAGTCCCAAATCCTTATATTCCAACCTCGTTGGGGACATGAACAAAAAAGAAGAGAAAGACCAGACTGCTCTGATACCACTGATCCAAATTTATGAAGGAAAAAAATGAAACACAAATATAAATAGAATAGAAAGATATAGCAAAAAAGGAACTTCAATTCATTAAGAACAATGTATTGAAAATTGCTTACATGAAGAATGGAAATAAACTAGCTCAAGCGATGGTAGCTTATTTCTAAGAAGAGATGTGGTGGCTACATGCCTTCTAAACTATGTTACAATGAGGCTTAGAGGCCTATTTATTATTGAGAAACAATGGAAAACCCTAAACATCCAAAACCTAACCTTAGGAGATGAAGCACCAAAACTTTGTGGGCCCCTTTGGGGTGAATTAGTACATCAAATTCTTGTGGTCGTAACTTTAACATACGATCTTTGTTTTATGTGTGCAATACCTCGTTAGAAATATTTATCTGAGGACTAAAAATTTAGACTAAAAACCCTTGTTTCAAGCTTGATGTCTACCCATTTTCCATCGAAAATGTCATTTAGGGCCTCAAAATGGCTCTGGAAATTCAGGACCCAAAAAATTTCTAATAATAGTAAAGTGTGCTACAATTATGGAAACTTAAAGAAGTAATGGCACAATGGTGGGAGTCCAACTATAATAGATGGGTGGCCACCAATATCCACTTGGATCATTCCTCCCCCCTTAGGAAGCAATGGTCCCCATTGCGCTGAGTGCCTCCATGAGATGGGGAAAATTTTGTTGAACTCGGTCCCTAGTTAGCCCCTTACCTTGGTGTAGTAGTTACCCAGATTTGAAAACCTAATATAGTTGGATATTCTCAGTTCTGCGTATGGGTGTGCTTGATCTATGTGTCCATGATCCAATTAGTTGTGGCTTATTCCATGCAATATGGGTTTAACTCTATTGGTGTTAGTTGTTCTGTAATGTTTGATGTCTCTAGGAATGGTGGAAAGTATGACCGAAGGAAATCCACATTGAACACTAGGTGCATGCCAAGGAATGGGGGAATGTTGATCTCAAAAGCATTGCTTCCCATAACCTTGGTGATGGTGTAAGGCCCGTATCAAAGTGGTATGAGCTTTTGATGGGCTCCAACAAGGTGTTCTTTTTGCAAATGCAACCAAATTTTGTCGCCAACCTGAAACTTGTGTGGCAACCAATGTTGATCGTGTTATTGATTGTACTTAGCTTTGGACTTATCAAATATGTCGTGCACTTATTGGAAAATGTGTTAGATGTGTTCAATAAATTGTGTTGCTTTATTATCCCTGGAATGTACATGTACAGATTTTGTCTATGTAGTCGCATGAGGCATGACAACATCAATCAGACACAATGGTTGAAATCTTAGACCCACTTGAAAAGGACTATGGCCAATCGAGCTATGGAGAGATTTTTTATAACTTTGTTGCACATAGCAAAGGATCTCATCTCAGGTTTGTGGATGCTTGAAGTTGTACATGCATTATATGTGCATTATCATCTTGTTGACAACCTCTATCTATACATCAGTCTAGGGATGGAGTGTAATTGACTTGGTGAGCTTGGTGTCCAATAATGTCTAAAGGCTTGACCAGAATGTGCTCAGGAACCTGTTATCTCGATATGATATAATGGTTTTTGGGATCCCAAAATGTACCCATGCTTGTTCAAAGAAGAGTTTGGCAGTGTCCTCTACTGTGACTTCTTGCAAGCCACCAATATAGCCATCTTAGAAAGTATGTCCACGACCACAAATACACAATCATTACCATGCTTGGTAGAAGGGAGGCCCAATAGATATTCCATGGAGATGGATTTCTAGGGTTGGATGGGCATAGGCAGAGGAGATTACATACCTTGCTTCTTGATGGTTGGCTTGGAGACGACACAAGCAGTGCAAGATCTGATATATTTTCCAACGTCCTATGAGATATTTTGCGAATAAAAATACTTTTGTAGTATAGCCACAATTTTATCCACACCAAAGTATCCTACGACCCAACTGTAGTGTGCCTCCCAAATAAGCTTGGCACACTCGCTTGAAGGAACACAAAGGTGGCCTAGGTAGCATAATAATGCATCCTGGAGATTGAAATATGGAACATGTTTAAAATCCATTAACATCTAGTATGTGGTGGAAAAATATGGATCATTTTTGTACATTTGCAGCCATTCGAAGTCTCGTGGTCATAAGAGTTGAGAACAATAGTGAGTGCTACAACTAGGGCAAACTGAGGCCAGCTGCAACATTATTGGAGTTTCCCTTCTTATACTTAATATTAAAGTGGAATTGTTGCATATATGTAGACCACTTCTAATGTCGGTCGTTCTCCAAATTCCCTTGTGTCTAGATAAACCAAAGAGGTTAGTGATCTACATCGATGATCATCTCTTTTCCCAGAATGTGATGTTTCTATTAAACACACATGGGCAACCACAAGTAGGAAATATAAAACATGACAGTACAATTTTTATTAACAAGAGATATACATTTATAGTACATTATGTGACCGTTGGGTTCCACATCCCAAGGTCTCTTGGACTACTTTGTCTATTCGACTTCCACACTAACCCATTGAGGATTAGGTGTCCAACATTCCCCCCCTTAATTTGAAGGGTTATGTATGAGTCCAAGAAAAGAGCTGTAATACAAAATGTGCAATAATGCATGGCAGCACTAGGCTGAATGTGCTCTATGAAATGTTGGTAAAAAAGGGCGGTGGTTTAAGGATAGCCACCAACACTGGAACGCTTAGTGCAGTTTCCGGAACTCTTCCAAACTCGCAAGAAGCTGTAAGTCTTCTGCTAGAGGAAGTGATCCTATTGTTTTAAAGAGGGAAACCTTCAACCATAAAAGGGAGGCCTCACCCCGCATAAAAGGTAAAAATTCAACCTGAAAAGGGAAGTATCAACCTGTGATGGTTTAAGGATGACCAACAACTCTGGAATGCTTATGCAATTCCTGGAACTCTTCCAAAACTGGCAAGAAGCTGGAGTCTTCTGCTAGAGGAAGCGTTCTCAATTTTGTCCTCCGAACTCTTCCAAAGCTGGCAAGAAGCTGAAGTCTTCTGCTAGAGGAAGTGTTCCAGATTGCCACTGAAGGCATGTTCACGGACATCTTTGTCTCTGGCTACAACTCTGAAACTGATGTGGCAGGTTGTGGCTCAGGCTCGCTTGATGTGGCTTTGAAGCTTGTAGAGGACCATCATTTCCCCCCCTGTCAGATACAAGGTGAGATGATGGATAAAACTCAACTGCAAGACTGTTCAACACTCTGGAACAAGTTCTGACATGTGATTGGAATATCTTCTTGGCTGTTGATGCCCATTGCCAAGAAGCGATCCATCCAAGATGAATCTTTGTTCTTGCAGGACGTTTGCTTTTGAAGCATCTGTTTGAAGAATGACTGGTTTTATGACAGTGCTTACATGGATGAAGATCAAAACAATGATCTTTCAGATGGCCAACTCGATCACAGTGTTGGAATTTCACATTCTGTTGTAGTTGTTGTTGCTGTGGAAGAGGAGTAGAATCTGAAACATCTGGAGGTGAACTATCATGAGGAGTAGGTGAACTGTCATGAATGAATCCAACACTCTGAAATTGAATGGGCTTGGCATAGTCTGGAATATGAAAGGACAAGTCCTTGTCATATCCAAGACCAATTCTGTGCTTGTTGTGGACAAGTTGTTCCCAAGGTCTGATGATGGGCTTGGGAAGTGCAGACTGAGTTTCTGCATCTGCATGTACAACTTCTACATTATTAACTTGTTGTTTATGGGAGTTTGTTTCAATCTTCTGAACAGAAACAGGTTCAGAATGATGACTCCACTGCTTTAATTCTTCTTGCTGTAGCTTTGTCTCAAGCTGCAAAAACTCAATATTCTACTGTGCATTTTGTAGACATATTTTAATATTGAATAGAGAGGTTTTTTTGATCTTAACCATCTCATCAACAGTGGAATGTATCAGAGTATTTAACAACTCTAATGTATTATCAAGTCTGGTCATTTTCTTCATTATCTTATACGTTAAAGATATTGATCACAACTATCAACCAGTGAAGAAGAAGCAACAATCACTCACAATTCAATATCACTACAATATCCTTTATAAATGTCAGCAAATGATCATTGTGTAACATAAGAGATTACAATCAGCTCACCAAACTCTTTATGCAGCAGTGGAATCAAGGAATCAATGCACTATAATGAGTTTTAAATACACAACTGGGGCAACAACAACTACAAACTTGCTATCAAAACTTCAATAATTATAACACTGTCATGGACAGGACTTGAATGCTCATATGCCTTGACTGGGGTACGAATCAGTGTTCTCTGATCTTGCCACTCTCTTCAAAGAAAACAATAGTTCACTTCAATATTTGAGATACCATGCTTGCTGTCTCATTTGTTACAGTAAGCTGAGAAAGCACTTACATATCCAATCGTCACATAATAGCACATAAGGTATGATTCTGCTTTGGAGGAGGTTATGCAAAACTCCATAAGAGGGATACAAATAGTGAGTTCCAGTTCAGAATCCTCTTACGAGATGAGTATTTCATCACAGCTGGAAGCTATTGGTGTTGGAGCTCAGAATGATGGTGCACCGTGTGCCCTACGAAAAGCTGGGGAAATTGAAGATAGTTTCCTCAGAAATGTTGATAAGCTAGCTACTGAATTAAGCCTAAATCAACGTGTTATGGCAGAGATTGAATGGTATAAAGAGGACCGTTGCGAGAAGAACGGTGGCATCAGATATTATGATACCTTCAAGAACCATGAGATGAAGAGAGATATGGATGCTAATTTGCGTATGGTAAGGCTTGCAGGGTTTGGGGATGAAATTATTGAAATGTGGGAGAATCACAAGTTGCCAAGTGATTTCCAATCCCAAAATAAGTGGATAAATGTTGGCACAACATACAGGAAACTTGTAGAGCCTCTGGATATTGCATATTATTATTGCAATAACAACAATGGCAACTATTTTTCAGATGGAAGACCCAAACGCCATAAAGTTCTTCAGGAATGGATGGAAGCAAAAGAAAAAACTCGCAGTTCAAGACGTCAAAGAATTCGCACCAAGCCTGCGTCCCTCACTGAGGACTCGTGCTTTTGGGCATATGTAGAAGAGGCTTTGAAAGACCTTGACAATTTGAAACAAGGCCAACACCAAAGCCTACAATGTCTTGAAGAGTTTGAAAAGTATGTGACAACTATGAACGACGCTTTCAAAATTTCTGCAGATGTTTTCTTCGAAGGAAGCAGCTACATAACAACTCCAGCAGCGGCATCCCAGGGACCTCCAAAACCAAGTTCGTAGGTAATATCAAGCCTCCCACATGCTACTCCATAAAGGTTAAGAGCATAAGAGCCAGACATATGTAATGACCGTACCTTGAAAAGTAGCCTGTTAATCCGATTTGTAGTGATGTCAACAGTTTCTTTATCCCGCTTTGTACCAATCTCAACAATTATCGGATTGTAAACAACACGCACAGTTGGAACCTTTCCAATCGTAAGCCCAATTGAAATGCAGACAAAAGGAAACTTGTGAACAAAATTTGTGGTTCCATCCACAGGGTCGATTATCCAGGTGGGTGCATCAGTTAAATCGTTAGTTCCATGAACTGCAGAAGTTTCTTCGCCAATGAACTTATGTTTTGGGTATTTTTCCTTCAGGAATTGGAACGCAAGCTCCTCTAAATAGATAGAGAGACCTAAAAATTGTTGTCTCCAGATAAATGCGATTAAAGATACAGATACCTAGCGTTTAGAGAATCATCCATTCAGAAACATAGGAGCAACCAACAGACATCACAAATAGGTCGATGGCATCCACAGAATTTGAAACGATAAATTATGAAAGGAACAGCATTTTGAAATCAACTAGTGCCGAGAATCCACATGGTCTGACTGTTCAGTTCTCCGTCAGGACAGCTAGAGGAGGAAGGATCGGACATTCAAAACTCAAACGCTATTTATGCCAAACGTTATGCAAACAGTGTGCCACATCGTTCAAGTTTAATGGCTATTAAAAAACATTCAGTAATGCAGGTGAGAATAATCAGGTGAATTGTCAGGCAGCAGAGGCGCAGGTGTAATGATGCTCTTTTTCTTTTTAAACGTTTATGATAGTCAGAGAGCGATTATTGTATTCAGAAGAACGGGCAGGCAGAATTAATGGAGCGTTACAGGTAATGAAGACTAGGCCAGCGCTATTCAAGGCAGTTCAGACCAGTTGCTCAGGGAATAACAACATCTCATTTTTTAACTAAAGGATAAACCCTGAGAAAGAAAACAGGCCACACATCATGGCTCTGATACCATGTTAAACGCACATGGACAGTTAGAGATATGAAAGATAAAACATGCAGTACTATTTTTATTCACAAATGATATACATTTATAGTACATTATGTGACCGTTGGGATTCACATCCCAAGGTCTCTTGGACTCCTTTTGTCCATTCGACTTCCACACTAACCCATTGAGGATTAGGTGTCCAACAAATTTCAACGGTGCAGTCTGTTTTTGGATCTAAGCATCTCATTTTTAGGTCAATTCTAGGATTGGAGGTATAATGATGTATTTTATCATGTACTCATTTTTTTATTTTTGCTGAGATGAATGAACAAGCCTCCCCATTATTGAAGCATGGCTTGGAGATGTAGTCCACACTAGACGAGCTTCGTTATCAAATTTTTGTGTGCATTGTCTTTATGGTATCCTTTATGTTTCCTCTTCTTTAAGTGTTTGCATATATGGTTTTACATGCTCTTTTCATGCAATTATGAAAATATCCATGAAGTAAATATCCCAGATCATGTTTGGTATCAAAGCAATCTTCTTGTTCATGTGAATTGCGAGTCTGAATGATAACCAGGGCTAACCTCAGAAAGGGTGAAGGAAAAATTTAACTTTTGACCCAAAGATTAGAGGTGCAACATGAAGAAGGAAAATGGCGGATGACGATGCCCATACTGAGAATGAGAAAGCTTTCTGTAAAGCTTTCTACACCATTGCAAATAAGGTAGGCATTGTTTTTGCAGATTATGAGAAAAAATTGGCAAAAAGGAAAAGAAGAAGGAAGTGAAAGTAGAGGATCATGCTTTAGTAAATTAGGAAAATGGAGGAGAGCCTCCTGAACCTCCAACTCCATCTTCTATTTATTTTTCTACTTCTTCATATTCTTCTCACCATTCTAGTAGACAACATAAAAATGCTTCTAAAAATCATTTTTTTAAAGTTGGATGTAAAGTTTGATTTGCTTATGTTTAATGAAGAATGTAATGCAAAAAAGTTAAATAATTGGATCCAATAGATTGAAGTGTATTGCTAGATACAATAGATTAAAGAAGATGAGGCCAAGATCCTATTAGCATCTCTTTGACAGGGAGGCATCACTCTCGTATAGAGGGAGAGAAAACTTCATAAAGGTAGCAAACATTTTTGTAAACTCCTTTCTTCCTGGTTTGGATTTGATTGTGCATTGAGATATCAATTCCATCCTTTGGGATATCGGCAAAAGGCCATGATGGAATGGAAATATTTGAGACATGGAAAAGGTCAAAATGTTCAAAATTTCACAAAGGAAATTAGGAAGCAGGCATTAGCATTTGGCATTCCTTTAGATTCATCAAGACTGTGACGAAATGTATTGGTGCTTTACTTAGTCATCTTTGGCATCATTTATTATTGTTTGAACCCATTACTATTGATGCGGCTGTGTGAAATCTATCCATATTGAAAGCAAGGGTAAACATGACAAGGAGGATCATCCAAAGCTCATAAAAACAATTTCAAAGGAAAAGGATAGGGAAAGGACAAGAAGACAACTACAACCAAGAAAGAGGAAGGAAATCCATCTTGCACACACTACAAGAATGTAGAGCATTGTTGGAAGTTACATCCAAAATTGAAGATAAAGAAATATGTTGGAAAAGGGAAGAAAAATACGTTTGCAACTGTGCAACAAGGCCTTGGATTTGATTCTTGTGACGAGATGCAAATTACAACTGTAGGAATACAAGATAACAACTGTTTTCATGTAAATTCAAGCTCTAAGAATCATGTTAGTTCAAGTACAACAAATGAATCTCATGTTGATGGAAAAAAGAGGAGTGAATTGTTCCATATTAGGGTTGTGTCGAAACATACCAAAATAGAAACATTATTTGATCTGGGCTCTCAATTCAATCTAATTTCAGAATCAACTATTAAGAATTTGGAAATTGAAACCAAGCCTCATCCAAACCCTACCCTCTTGGTTAGGTATGTGACAATGAAAAACTCGATGTAACCAAGAAATGTAGGGTTAGGTTTGTGAGTGCATAAAAAATGGTAGATGTAGTTGATATCGATGTTGTCTCATTGGATATATGTTGCATAGTTTTGGTAAGTCCATATTTGTATGATAGGAAAGTAATCCTCTTTCGACGTTAAAACAAACACCATCTCACCAAGAATGGGGTGGAGTATATTGTTTAAGCTCACCGTATGAAGATAAATGTAAGCCTTGTTAGTGCAAGTCAAATTAAAAGGCTTATTAACTCCAGCGAGAATTGCATGCTAATGGTTGTGAGGGAAAAATATGATGAAGCATATGATGCTTTCTAAGGTTGTGATCCCTCTCACAGGAAAAAATTGTATGGTGTTGTTTCTAATTATGGTGATATTTTTCAGGAACCAAGTGGGTTGCCTCTTACAAGGGAGATCCAACATGAAATTCATCTCCAACAAGATGTCCCTTTTCCAAATGTGGGCATGTACATGTTGTTAGTTGCTGAAATGGAAGATATCAAGAAGCAGGTGTAGGACTTGTTGAACCAAGGATTCATCGAACCTAGCTATTCTCCATGTGGTTCACCCATCGTATTGGTGCTAAAAAAATATGGCACATGGAGGATGTGCATGGATTATCGGTCGCTCAACAATATCATGGTGAAAAAAAGTTACCCTCTCCCTCAAATAGATGATTTAATTGATCAGTTGAAAAATGTTATTTATTTCACTAAGTTAGGTTTGCACAATGGCTACCACCAAATTAGAATTGTAGAGCATCATGTGTGGAAAATTGCATTCAAGACCAAGCAAGGGTTGTTCAAGTGGTTGGTGATGCCATTTGGGCTTTGTAATGCCCCAACCACATTTATGAGGGTGATGAATGATGTATTTAGACATTTTGTAGATTTTTTTGTGCTTGTGTATCTTGATGATATATA